>JACXGI010003372.1:51904-63417 GCA_016801175.1 Esox masquinongy | reverse complement strand
GAGGCCCCGGACAGGGCCCAACAGGCAGGAAAACAATCCACCCACATTGCCAAGCATCAACCAAAGTGACACCCGCCAACCGCAACCACCCTGAATGAGGGCCGAGTATAGCCAGCAGAGTACAGGCCAATTGCACAAGTGCGCAACAGAGAGACAACAACAAGCCAGTGACTCCGCCCCTGAATGGCGTTGGAGGGAGTGCATCCCAGTGGCAATGAGAGCCCACCTAGTATGTAGAGACATTTGTTTCATAAATGATTTTAGTTCTGAGTGTTTTCAAATTGTCCTGCAGTCTCCAGGCTAAAACGGAAGTGAATGGGGCAACCGACATAGCGTTAGAATATATTTTTTAGATTTGAAAATATATGACCTTTGGTTTTCCAAAACGGGGAGGCCAGTCTGTATTGATATAGGTCTCCGTATGTTGTCCTGAAAAAACTGTGCCAAAACGAGCATTGTATAAATAGTTGTGTTCTACATAAAAATATTTGTTAAAGACACACTACCTCACAACATCTGTAAACTGAACTCGAGCTAGCAGTGCTGTTTATGAGAGCGATGCTGTTTCAAAAACAGCTGAAGTATGGTGCTGACTATGGTGCTGGAGTTTACTAGCAAGCAACAAGAAGAATTTGTGGAAATGTATCACAATGGTTCTGACTTGGCCTGTGAATCATTCAGGCCGTTATCGCCATCTACCGGCCCAGGGGTGATGTCAACTCACTCTGCATCCCTCTCAACTGCCACGGGCATTGTGTATAACTAGGTTATTCAGCTTTTCCCCTACGACATCCAGAGCCTGGTTCTACCTGGTTATACCTCATCATTAATAACACCCACCAGGTGTCCCAGGTCAAAATAAGTCCCCAATTAGAGGGTTGACGTGAAGAAACAGAATGGAACTGGCCTGGAGGTCCAGAGTTGAACACGCAGTAGGAAGTCTTAAACGAGACGTAATCTCCACGCTGCGTAGGCTCTTATTAGGATGTTGCCTCAAGCACGAATTGTTAGCTTAATGAATATACTTACACTTACTAACTGCTTCTCTATGTATCACCTTGTCATGATGTTGAATAATGAAACACTGTAATGAGGGCGTGTGCATGCTAGCTTTACTGAACACCTCCCACGCCACAGTTTAACTGCAACACTGACCACATGTCGAACGAATGGGTAGACAAGACTGTGTATCAATTCATAAACCTGCCCTCTAAAAACAGATATGGTCAAAGGGCTTGTAATTCCCCTTCCTTAGCACTGATTGCATGCTCCGTCCTTCCCTAATCTGCCCCGGCTAAAATCCGTCACCATGTAATGTCTCGTGACCGTGGGGCCCACAGTTCCAGTCCAGATGGGTTGGTCATTATGAAGTCATTGGAAAGAGTGTTCTGAACATGGATGTTAACCTTTCCGGGTGTGAAGTTCCTGTAGGTAAGTGGCAGGTCTCACAGCCCAAATCCCACCTTCCCATCTGTCTCTTGTATCTGAAGAAATGCCAAGTGCTTGCGGCTGCCACGGTACGTCCCTGATTTAGCGTAGGAGATCAAGCTTTGCATCTCAAGTGTTAAGTTTCTGGTCAGTACAAGACAACTTTTCTGAAATTATGTCACCACCGACCTTAATACAAAGGATTATTATAGTGTCATATTATTTTTAAACAGTTTTCTTTTTTTTAAACTTTTGTCACAGTAAACCATTTTGATTCTTGTGTCGGCTTAGGAGTATTGGTGTCTCCGAGTTCTGCGTAAAGCCAGAACATCTGCTGTCTGTCTGTCGCCAAGGGAATACCCTAATTCACAGTCCCTGACCTTTTCTCAGTCCACATCAACAACATGGCTTTACATGGTTCATGCTACGGGAAGCTCTCATCCATTGCTACGATGACGATACCCAGAATCCTGCAGTCTTTCTCCGCCCACGACCTCGTTCTGAACACCTCCAACACAAAGACAATGTGAATTAGTAATGTGGCATCATTCAACCATCAATGCTCCTTGGAGGACTCATTATTACACTCTGCATGCTGCTGTTAACTTGGCTTTGATCGCATACCTGACACAAGAGACACAAGATGCTTATTTGTAAAACCATTTTTGTCCTTATTCACACTATCAGCACCTGTTCTTCTAGTCATACGATGCTAACACTCCCTTGGACTGCTCCTCTTTCCAGATTGTTTCTGGTCAAAGGGGAAGGTTTGTTGAAAAATCATTTTTCATGTAATAATTTGTGCAACTTATTTTCCAGTAAATCAACCTTCAATATGAAAGTAAGGAAAGGGCACCATCTAGCGATGAACTACCTTCAGCTCATGAAACTATTCGGTCATACATACTCTACATTCTGTCATCTTAAACCTACGTCAGCTTTCAATCTGATTTTTATTAGTAGTGGAGGTTGTTGATACCAATAAATATAGTGTACTTCAGAAAAAAGACCACTTCCATGAAAAGTTTTGTATAAGGAAGGACATTAGAAAATGAAAAACAAAATGGTCTTCAATTCCGTCCCCGGAAAATACAGCACAACGATTGCACAGACTGAACAGATAACTGGACTGTTTTATTTATCAGTGTTCCTAATATTGCCAAAGAACTGCTTAACCTGAGACACCATCTGTTTAACACGGTGGAGCAACAGTTTGTCCCATCACTGAGGTGTATCTCTAGGCCAGACGGGAGGGAATGGAAGCCCTTGGGCCTGTTCGCATGCTTCTGTGCATAACACAGAATGACAAGACGAGGATTTATGGCAAAACAATTTGCATCCTCTAGCCATGACCAAGCCCCTGGTCTTGTCATCAGTCAGCGCTCCCTAAACCAGGGCTGAAATGGCAACCTTTTTCATGAGTAGTGCACTGCTTTTGAGTACAGTTCACAGAGCTCTGGTTAAAATAGGCGTCTATGAAGGGAGTAATAGGGCACAATTTGGACGACACAATCCTGACCTATATTTTCAGCTGTTCAAATAGTCTCCGCCTATTCTTTACGTGCTGGTAAACACATGGTGAAATAAGGCACAGGGGACATTAATTCCATAATGACAACATCGGAGCCATAGGAATACATTTTTTAACAGGATGTTCATAGAGACAGCACCCTCAAAGGAGTTCCCTGAAAACCAAATAGGGTTCTCCTTCAAGGTCAGCCGAAACACACTTTTGGGTTACATTTTTTTTCTGAGAGAAATCTGAAGGAGGAAGCAAGCCTAAGAATTTTTGATTGCTTTTGATTGCTTGGGACGTATTCATCAAGCACCCAACGGTGGAAAACAGAATAAAACCGAGATGGACCACCTGAACTCCTCCTATAACAAACGCTCATTTTTATTGTTCGTTGAAAAACCTTTCGCTATGGTTGAGCCCTAATGAATACACGCCACAGTTGTGTCTGAGTTTCCGTTCTGTTCACTCCAGTGAAATAGTGTGGCGGTGGGGGAACCATATGTGAAGACATCTGCGCCGGATTAGTGACATACCATCCATTACCCAATGCTGTCAAATCGCTGGCCGCACCTGGTGATGGAAACAGCGCACAGTAATAGATGCATTGCTCCCTCGCCCTCTCACCTTTTAGTGGACTCTGGCATGACCACCTGGCTTTACAAAGCAACCAAAATGGATATTCAAGGAGGTTTTCTTTAATCGGGTGGGGAAACGGCTCTCCACTCAGTGTCTTTACCTGTCAGATGTGGGAGCCTGCGCATCCAGCAAACCTTCATCAGTCAATAATTTCCATTCAAAATCAGCATGCGGCGAAGGTCTAGACACCTAACGCTACTACAAACATGAAGTAGGTGCCACACTGAAAGGCCCCCCCCCCAAAAAAAAAATGTGTCTCAGGGCCAAACTCTAGGGGGGTCTGCACTTTCTGGTGGCAGTGAAGGATGGGGGTGATTTGCAGTAAATTCCAGAGCATGACCCTCCGCTAATACGTCCCAGCAGAGACATCTGGAGCTGGGGCTACTGCAGGCCAGCTCTATTGCCGGCCAGTGCAGCTGCTCTCAGCTACCGATGGTGGGTGGGAGGGAAGGAGGAGTGGCCAGGAAGAAACCTCAGTCAGGCCTAAATAGCAGCACAGCTTAGTGGGGCACCTGTTATGGGGCATGTCCTATCAAGCCATCTCTCTAGACCTCTCTCAGGTCTTCCAAACGGACAGCTGGACTGGACACTTGGACGACGTCAGCCGCCGAAGCCACCAACCACAAGTAACCAAACTGACATGGTCTTTGGAACAGCACAGATGACATCTGCAGGCTTGTTCTGAACCCATTTATACATTCGCCACCGAGCCATGAGTACGCCAACATCAGATTTTTATTTTTGATCCAATTAAAATAATTTCTGTCTTCAGACATTGTTACAGACTATTCTACTATTCTGTATCAACCAGTTTCTTCCAACCAGGTGCATCCTTCCTTTCATCCTGTTTTTCTCCCGTTGATAGATTTTAGCCCAGGGGGATTTTCTCTTGTACCCCAAAGACCACTGGAAAAGTTGCATGGGCGACGTATGGAGAACAACAAACCTATTTGAAAGCTTCAAAAAATATATTGCAACATGTAAAACATTTTTTTTTTAAAGTCGCTGTCATGCCTGAAAAGGTTGATGCCCCCTGTGAGATCCTAATATATAAAGGTGGTTCAGTAAGCGTCATAATCATTGGTTCCTGGCTTTATAATTAACCTAGCTGACACCCCGCCGGGCTCCCCATCGGGAGCGATAGAAAGATCCCGCTTATCTGAGGCTCTGCAGGACATGAAGGTCTAGAAGTCTGCTCGGCACTAAACACCTTCACACCTCACTGGTGACAACTAGCCAGTCCTGCTGAAGAGTGAGCACAGCTCCGGCGGCTCTAGATCCACGCCATCTGTGCCCCAGTCGCGCTGAACACGCTGCTAGCTTAATGAGCAGTGGAGGCACCCGGGACTTATGGAGCCTCAATGGTGGATAAATCTGTCAGTGCCACAACTATGGTGTGAACAATGCATGGGTGAAAACCGGGGATGGTGATGGAGACTTGCGATGAACCTGTCCCCGATAGACGGCCCAGCGGTTAGCCTTCATCACTCACAGCTGTTGCCAAACAACGGATATGACATTTAGAAAAAGGACCAATCTCTGCTGAATCAATAGAGTTGAGTGTACATTGTTACAATAATGATCTATGTTATTTTTCATGATAGCAATATATAGAGTTAGAGAATCTCTGTGGATTAGTTGAAATTGTAGTACAGAAAAAAAATAATACAATGTGCTCAGTGCATTTGCAGCGTTTCACCTACAGGTGGTGATCTAATCTCAGCACGTAGTTTTGGACACACCTGTGTGAGATTTTTCACTCACCACAGGAGAGCGCTGTTGTCCGCAGCTGCGGTCCTCAGATTAGATCAGATCTTTTCAAAAGGTATTTCAGAAGGTACAGATCTTTTCAAAAGTTATTTGCAATGTAATTCTTAAGCTTTAACCAAAAAGGGACCACATGTATTTCTATGAGGTACTAAAGAAATAGGTGAACTAAAATCAGCACATTCATAATAGTGGTAGACGCAAAAAAGGTGCAGCATAGGGAAAATGCTCAAGAAGTATTCCATAACTTTCATCACTTGTTCCAATGGCAGAACCCGTTTTTTGTGTCAGAGGGAATCGCTTTTGGTTCCTGGTAGAACAATTTTGCGGACCATAAAGAATCAAGGTTTTACCTGGAATCCAAAATGGTTTGAGTGACCTGATAATGGGTTGGGGGAAAAAATATAAATGGTAACCTAAATAACTTACTGCATAGCACAACCACCAAAAAAAAAACATTTTGGAAAATAGTTCCTTCAGAATAATGTCATAGATTATTATGTTATAATATTATAAAACTCCCTTCAGAGCCTTAGATATTATTGTCTGTCCTGTCCTCATGTCCCCACATTACTGAGGCAGCTCCATGATGATGTTCTCTGCAGCTCTTAGAGGTGATCACTTAACCAATGATGCAGAACCAAAAAGGGGATTTTCTCCAATAGCCTGCTTCTGACCAGGGAATGTAATTTACCTGGCTCTAACCTGACTCCTCTAAAGAGAACATCAGTGACTCCCTATGGCATTGAACGCTGACACTGAGCCTAACATCTGCAGTCCAAATTAAAATGTACGTAGCAAATAAACAGGAATGCTACTTTGACTACAAGTCAGCATGATGGTCGTCATTATCAGAGCTAGCATATTTAGGCATCGGTGTCTGATTTATTAGAGAGACAATCGTTGAGAAGATACCAATCCCTCTCCCGACCATCTGTTTGTCGAGTGTGTCTTTTTGAAAACAGTCAATCATTAGTTCATTCTCCTCCTCCTCTGTGCCAGAGTAAGTGACGTTTGAGGAGCTGAGAGCTGCTCCGTGGGGTTAAGCCTGGTCTCCAGGTGAAATCACAGGCTTGACAAATGGCTCCACGTCTGACGTGTCTGTATTACAGCGGGATAGACATTCTATTAGAACGAGGGAGGCCATAATGGACTGTGCATCGCGGCCAGGTAATAGAGTTGCCAGTTTGAATGACTGAGGATCAGGTGAATTCCATTAAGGGTTCCATTGTTTTTAAATCAGCCATTTTCTTGCCTGCCCCGTCGGGTAACCTTCGGTGTTACAGAATTGGTCGGGTAATTATCACGGCTTAATATCTAACGGGATGTGTGACGCTCCCTCAGGGATTCCACCTCTCTTGCAGCCAGTAGTAGGGTTTTGAGTTTGCCAAAATAGACGGGCGATAATGATAAATTCAGTTTTTTCCACCAGCGATAGTGTGATTGGTAATATGGAACTATTGCTTTTTTTAAAAAACTATTAAGTACATAAAAACACTTTTTTATATACTTAATAGTCTGGGTGGGATGGTACTGGTACAGTATGATGTCATTAGGCTGATTTCGTTATAGGCCAATCAGTTCTGTATATGAAAATAGTTTTGCATTCGTTTTCTAACACCCACCCGATTAGATTGAAAGGGCCCAATGACGTTCAGGGAAAAAAATAATAGAAAATATATTTTGGAAATTATCCCAACGTATATACAGACCGATTTGGCCCGAAATGACGACTTCAAACAAACCCATTTCAAAAGACTGTATCTGGATTTGTGGGAAACACATGAGAAAACATGGCACCTGACTGAATAATTCCAGGGTTATGGTCCCCTTCACACCTTTTAAATCAAGTGTGCTAATTATATGAAGCAGCTATCCATGACTGGGGCCTTATGGAGGCTTCCCGTGCCTTACGAGAGACTTGGAGGAGTCTAAACACTATCTACTGTCACTAAAAATAATAACACAGTCAGTGTACCGTCACACTGTGTGACTCACCGAAAACTGAGCTCATTTACCCCTCCACTGCAAAATGTCTGATTCGATACATCAGTTCCACCAATCAAGGTAATAATTTTCCAACAACATGATGCAATAGTTGTTTTACTACGAGGAAACCGCTGAACGAGAGACACTGTGGAGCGAGAGTCGGATACAACACGGCTGCGACAGATGAGCAGAAGATGTGTTCTGGTTTGGCTTTTTTTATGGCCGTGCACACACACACACACACGCATCACACATTTATGCACGTACACACACACCGGGGGGTGGGGTTGATTGCACGAACCGGTAAGCAATGTAAAAAAAAGAATCGGTGTCTTCCTCTTTCTAAACCCACATGGCCCTTTCCACTCCCGCTGCCAATGACAGGTATAAGATTAACTTTGTTAGGTGTCGAACCCATTCGTGCACGCCAAATTAAATTAATGGAACAAATTTTCCGTAATTAAGATAAAAATTCATGTCAGCTGTAACCTTGCCGTGTGCACCAATTACACTCAAATGATTTATCATCTGTTTCGCCCCGAATATTAATCTAAACCTCATTGATAACCAAACGGCCCAGTGTTAAGAGATGACGCTTGATTAACATTGACAGTTTGGAGCAAACGAAAGGCCTGCACGCTGCCAGCCAATCAGAACCCACCATTCTCAAGAGTGCAAACTTCCTCTTTCTTCATTCAATTAACGGGCATTAAAGGTGCAGGCAGGCAGAACACTCCTCTATGACTAGAGTGTATTCTTTATAGGCACTTAGCAGCCTGGTTAACGCGGATGGCAACACTAGCATTGCTGGCAGACTGATGCCCAGTGTTTTTAATGGATGTGTCTGGGCTAATTAGAAAACAAAGGTGGGGGAGCGTAGGGATGTGCGGGGGCTGTACTAAGTAATGGTCGCACCCGGTGGGCGGTTGCGGCTAACTGGGCTAGCCAGTAGACAGAACTGAAACATCTCGTTACGGCCTTTCCTTGGTTGTGACTGTGTCCAGTGTGACAAGCAAACGCAAGTAGGCACAAACTTGACTGTGAAGCCACAGTCCTGCAGTGTCCAGAGAAGCCACAGTCCTGCAGTGACCAGTGAAGCCACAGTCCTGCAGTGTCTAGAGAAGCCACCGTATTGCAGTGACCAGTGAAGCCACAGTCCTTCAGTGACCGGAGAAGCCACAGTCCTGCAGAGACCTTTAATGAGCATGCGTACCAGATACAAGGCCTCTAGGAACCTTTTTCACACCAGAGGGAGGCTGTCGCCCGCGGATGTATGGAGCCTGCTAGACAGACCATTGTTCAGCCAACATGGTTCTTTCAGTTGCATCGTTTTGCTTTTCTCTCTAAATCAAAACATCGAAGAGGGGTGTGTGTGTGTGTGTGTGTGTGTGTGTGTGTGTGTGTGTGTGTGTGTGTGTGTGTGTGTGTGTCTGCGTCTGCGAGCAAATGTCTGTGTGTACTGAAACACTGTGCGACACTAGGGGGTGCTAGGAAGCCAGAGTCTTGGGATCCACAGAGGTTTCGTCGTATTTAATCAACTGCATGTTTTTATATACGTTCATTGCTTGACTAGTTTATTTATTTGGCTTCATTTTGCTCATGGCTGAAAGGCTGCATTAGGCTACAGCAGAAAGTGCAGAAATCCCTACCATTAGTACCTATCTTTAATGCTTGGTTGTCTCTAGCCACGGCCAATAATGGCCCAGCGGAATAGATCACAAAGGATGATGCATTGTACATTATTGTTGTATTTTTGTGCCGCTTAAAATTTAGCTTTGTTTCATGCTTTGATGATTTGCCAGGCGTGTTTAGCTGTGAATATATTCAGCCATTCACACCATCAGGCACTATAAACGGTACACTGTATTTTACTCGTTGTCCAAAGAATTACAATGTCCAGCGTTGCAGTGAATACATTGATTTCTTAAAAATACAGAAACCACAGCAATTGTTCTGAAAGTTCAGTGTCAGGAGCAATAACAATAAAATCAAAAGTAAACTCACTGAAGAAACCAGGGGTCTCATGTGTAGTTTCTCAGCCAATCACCTTGACTCGAGGCAGTACTACACTGTATCTTCCTGCAGAGGGTATACCGTAGATCAGACCGGATCTGTGCATACATTTAGCCTTCCCCGGAGAAGCGCGGCAAGATACAAGCCTATTACTCATATTTCTCTATTCATTTGGATCTGTCTTTTCTCCTTCAATGCCTCCCCTCTGTCCTAGGCACCGCCCAGCAGATGTTTAGCTGGTCCCACACAACTTGTCACAAGTAGTTAGAGCGATTTCTTGATCTGCCCTTGCTCTGCGGGATTGGGGGCACTCTTGTATCACTCCCACATTCAGTTGCATATAAAAAGTGTGGAGAATGTTATTGAAGAACAAAAAGCTTGAGGCAACCAGAACATTGGCCATGTCTCGTGCCAATGCAGGTATGTGTTCGTGGACAGCCATTTCAAGCGTTTTTAGACACGAGAAGGAAACATATTTTCATATTCTCTTCTGATTGGAACTTCATTTGCGAAATAACAAAATAGCTAGTGCAAATGAATCCAAATTCAGGTCAAGGCATTTTCTGCATTATAGTATCATTATTTACACTATCCTATATCATCATTCGCCGCATTACCCTATGTAATTCAATTACCAATGTCTCTTTTGCTGTGCTACATCTAATCCCTGCCGTGATTGTTTTGCTGACAATTTGTCACTGTCCGTCCCGATTTGTCACCATAGCTTCGACGTCAATTGGATTTGGGCTAAGGGTTTTTATCTCCGGCTGGGAATTGAGCCTACACGTAGAGGTTGAAGGGTTAATAGGAAACAACTGAGAGGTCAGGGAGGGCTGGCGGAGGCTGATCATGAAGGGGCAAATACACTAGTAGTGGGGGGGGGGTCCAGTTTAATGAGAGGCGCCCTCAGTAGAAGATTTATAGGCAGGTTGTGACACTGGGACAAATACTGCTGGTAAATGAAGGACCCCCAATACTGGGCCCGCCAGGAAAACAAATGGACTGCCAGGTCGTATTCACTTATTGTTCGGTTGAAGCCCCCTCTGACACCCCAACAGGGACCCCTCTGTTTCTCTCCCTCCATTCTCTCTGTCTTTCTATCCCCCTCCATCACCTCGCCTTCTCTCCACATCTCTTCCTTCCACACCGATCCTCCTATTTGCTCGCTAGAGATAGAACCCCAGCCTATTCATTCACAGTAACTGATAAGAACGGTGAGCTGCCGACTGCTCCAAATTAATTTACAAGCAATGATGCCATTATGCAGAGATAAGCCCTTCATATATATATATATATATATATATATATATATATATATATATATATGGACAGGAACAACACCTCCAAGCCATCAGTTTAAGAGCAGGAGCCACAGTCTATGTATCAGTGTAATTATGGGAGAAGAACCGGGGCTCTGATTTCTTTATTGCATATGCTGCATTATCAATTGATTGCACTTGTCTCTCAGGCTAGCTGCCGATCTATGCCGCTGAGAGTGTTGAGGAAGCTTTCATTGTCAATCCTCCATTATATTACAAATGTGACTATTTATCCAACTTGACAGAAAGGCTGTATTTCTTGCCATCTTCCTGGGGCTCCGGGAAATATGAAATGCACTTACTCTGTGTTATTTAGAAGGCCCTCTTAACCAAGGCGATTTACGGCACGACGAGGGCAAAAATATTCAGTATTTGGATGGACCAAGAGAAGCACAGTGACATTTACTTTATATATATATATTTTTTTTTCACGTATACACACTTTTTCTTTGATAGAGACAGCGTGGGAAAGAGGAAGAGGCTGTGCTCAAAGTGGTGTGAGCCAGAATCAAACCCATGCTACAGCAGTACATGGGCACTGGAGGCTGCGGTGTGGACCGCCGGGCCACCCCGACCCAGACGGTGACACCCAGACAGCCAGGCCACCCCGACCCAGACGGTGACACCCAGACCGCCGGGCCACCCCGACCCAGACGGTGACACCCAGACCGCCGGGCCACCCAGACCCAGACGGTGACACCCAGACCGCCGGGCCACCCCGACCCAGACGGTGACACCCAGACCGCCGGGCCACCCAGACGGTGACACCCAGACAGCCGGGCCACCCCGACCCAGACGGTGACACCCAGACCGCCGTGCCACCCAGACGGTGACACCCAGACAGC
>JACXGI010003372.1:34499-51804 GCA_016801175.1 Esox masquinongy | reverse complement strand
CCAGACGGTGACACCCAGACCGCCGGGCCACCCCGACCCAGACGGTGACACCCAGACAGCCGGGCCACCCCGACCCAGACGGTGACACCCAGACAGCCGGGCCAACCCGACCCAGACGGTGACACCCGGACTGCCGGTCCACCACAGGACACCTAGGGACATGGGGCCACTTTCATTGTACGTCGCTCCACTTGTATTGTATTCCATATTCTGAACTCTCCCAACGTGTCTCTCACAACACACCACACTGAATCCCCTGAAAAAATGTGTGTGTGTGTGTGTGTGCGATGTTGTGTGTGTGTGTGTGATAATTGTTGTTCCCCTCCAGTCTCTCATGACGACTCACTCAACACATATGATTTGCCGCAGCATGTGGCCCTAATAGGCTTAGGGCTACGCTATGGTATGGAATTGAAAGAAATCAAGGTGGATTAAGGAAATCTCTGCAGTTAGCACTTTATTCCTGCTTTTATTAGTCACTCCAAGAGTTTGCCATTTATATTTTAGAAGGTATTACACACTGTGCATTGTGCAAGGTTAGAGATACAGGATCCTTTTAGAAACTCATACAAGTTAAGAGGCTTGGATTGGCATCGGTGAATGTGCCCACAACAGACATTCTTGCTCCCTAGTTAAATCTCTGTGCGACACATTGGGAAGCGTATGCTGCTGACATTCCCCTAATATTTCATCCTGTCACCTCATGGGACAACCACGTAGTGTGGTAATCAACATGTATTACCAAGAATTGGGAAGCTGCATTACCAAGTCAATTACACGTCGCCCTTGTGTGTCGCTGAGACTCGTGTTAAGTTAGGTTTGCTGTGGTATCTGGTGAATTGCGCCTTTTGGGTTGTGATCCGCGTAGGTTTGGACGCGAAATGCCTCGCAATGTTTGACATGATCGACCACTCAGCCGCGGCGTTCTGGAGACGGCTGTGGCAGGCGGGAAGACAGTCGTTTTCCGGGATGAAGTTCGACTGCGTGTCACGGGCAGCGTGCTCTAAGTTGCTTGGACAAAGTACAGAACGAACACGTACAGGTACGTGAGCTGTTCCTGATCACAGAATTTATCAGCCTATAACGTTGGATGAATAGGCTAAATGCAAAGTACAGCTAAAGAGCAAGGAAAGAAACATGCGAATCACACACCGTGTAACTGTTGGTTTGAGATGTCAGGACACCCGTCTATCAATAATAATCCGGTTATTTCGCTCAGTAGATGTTCGTTTTGGGGGCTCATCAAAACAGAGCCCCACGGACTCACAACTGGGACTGCTGAGACTAACTTGTCTTTCATCCTCGCTTGTGTGTTTGGCTCAGACCAAGATGTGAAATCAAAAAGCTGAAAACTCCATTAGGGCCATGGAGTGTATCACACGGTAAGACAATGCCAGGCAGCGTGGTAAATCATGAGCCTCCAGGTTTGTGTGGGGGGGCTGGGCAACAATAGGGACAGTGTATTGGGCCTAGGGTGTTGTCGGCGGTCTCTGGGAAGATGACCGGAAGGGGCGGGGCCAAGCGCTCTGATCCACTGTAAACAGGGCTCGGAAATGTGCACCTGTCAGAAATGGACTGCCGAAGCCTCGTCGCCATGCTGCCAGTGTAGCGTCCTAACGCACAACTTGTCTGATTTGTGTCCCGACTCCATTTAAATGGCCCCTTGGCAACTTGACCTGGTACTAAATTGTTACAGTTAAAGCGATACGCGGTTAGTTTGGCACTGGCGTTTCCACGCTCACGCACTGGGAGACACAAATTTGCTGACACTGACTGTATTGTTTAGTGTGAACAAGTGCTCTCCAGACTGTTTTCCACCCCTGTAATCAATTTGGTTGGGATAGTGGTAAGACTGACAGCTTGGCTCCTCAATTTATATGGTGCAATGAATCAAGTCATTTCGGTTATCACAGTAGTAATTCATGTATAGCTCGTTCTCCAAAAGCAATTAAAAAAAATGACTGAAGTAAATACATAACATGCTGTAAAATGTAATGCAATAAAAAAAAAAAAACACATAAAAACACTTTTTGTCTTCATCAGCATTGAATCCTTCTGATATGTCAACAAGGTCACACAAAATGTGCTTCAGAACGATCCATCAAAATCCACAGCCCAAGTGGGCTGTGTGAAACTCGGCAGGTGCTGAACACTTGTCTATGGAATGCCAGCAGGTCAGTGCAGACGGACCTCCCACCACTGACATCCTCCACGTTGATCCACTCTGTCTGCTGCTCCCCAGCGCCGTGCCCTCTCCATTTAACCTCTGGTCAGACCCTTACCGGCCGCTTTCACACATGCAGCCAAAATCAGATACCATTTGATCTTTTGTCTAAAAACAGCATTCTATATGTTAAAACAGTGGCTCAAAATGTTGAAGTAGAATAACCTTGGGGGGGGGGGGGTGGTATAATAATGACAAATGTGAACATTTCCTTTAGAATAAAATGTTACGGTCAGCGTGTTGCTTAGCTTTGATTTGTCCTTTTATGCACATCCTGCCAGGATGTTCTGCTTCTTATCACACTGCTTGCTCAACCAGGAAGTATTAGCTTCAACCTACACTGACGAGAGTGCCTTGTTTAGACCGACCACCACGACTGAGCTCTTGGGCTGCCGACACGCTAAGCAACGCGGAAAGGTCGCTGACTCAATTTGTAAACGCCCTCGCGACAGACTGCCGTGCACTCTGGCTAGGCCACCGTTAGAACCCCGGTTCCAGTGACGCAGCCGTACTGGTGTGACATATGGCAGTCCTCATATAACATGTCCAAGTATGAATTAGCTCATGTTTGTCTACATGACGTCAACCATCTGTAAGTTCAAAGGTTGATTTGCAAATACAAAATACTGAAATATTGTGGACATTACGGCAAAAAGTTGTCTCTTACCTTCTGTAACACCCCCCCACCCCCGTCTCTGATATTGTCCCTTTTCCCCCAGTCGCTTTTGTTGATCCGGGCTACATTTCAGCATAGTGCTGGAGTTTGCTCTTTGACATTGGGGCTCAGTAAGTTATGTAAATCCCAGATTGAGCGAGGGGTCGGGAACAGATAAAACCTGAGCTAAGTGGATTAGCCTTAATTACATTAATATTGTGTCTCTGTGTGTGACCTTATCGGGCCATCCCTCACCGCGTGTGGCAGACAGGCTCCGGTTCACCGAGAGATAACTCCTTGGATGATACCGGTGATCACACACACATGTGCACGCACACACACACGCACGCACACACACGTGAGAATTATCTCTGGGTGAACTGGAGCCTGTCTGTATGTGCCCCCCCCCCACACACACACACATTACAGCACACTGATTGGGCTTTGTGACACACACACACACACACACTCACTCACAAAGTCCACCATGTTTAAGCTCAGCAATAATAGAAGTATGATAACAGTTGCAGCGGGCAGCCATGGAGTGGCACCATCCTCCCTGGACGAAACGCCGTTTAAAGGCTTATGAAGCTCACACTGGCCTCCCAATTAGACAGTTAGAATAATGTTAACACTTGGCTGGTAGGTGGATTAATTAATCCCCGATCTTCTATTTGTGGGCCCAGTGTGATAGCCAGTATCAGATCTGAATGACTTCGGGCCAGCGCCAAGTTTGAGTCCCAAATGAAACATAATTCACATCAGAGCACTTCTTCGTTTTTACCAATCTGTGTGTAGCGCAAAAGTAGTAGACTACAGAGGGTGTAGGGTGCAATTTGCGGTGTGGACTGAGCCTCCTCTCTTTTATCCACCGGCCCTAATGCAGATTAATGCTGCCTTTCTCCTTTTGCCTGCCACCACCGCAGGAAATTAAGATGAATAATCTCCATTTAGGGGTGTTCTGTGATCGGGATAATCCCCAATTTCCTCTGTTCTCTTTTGAAAATCAGATCATGTGGAAAGTGTCACGGGTAGTTGCGCTGTCATAGTTATCATGAAAGCAAAATAGTGGTGTGGCAATGCTCACCCTTTAAAAGGCTTTAACCATTCTATAAGTGCAAGTAATTAATTGTTATAACTATTTGTTTTTCTTTTTGACTATTCCATTCAGAAGATAAGGGTCAAAAGTGCCTACACTACAATCATTGGTATAATTTTCTACCCTTCTTTTTCATAAAAGAAAACATTTTTTTATGCCTTTCAACCCTGGTGTTGCAATTGTAACGGCACAGATTTGACTGCAATCATTATTTTGGAATCAGAGCGTAGTCTCTGATTCAGAGACCGAATCAGTAAAGCGATTAGCCCTCCCGCTGATTGTGAGCAGGGTTGGTTTACATTTGCATCTACTTAGCAAATTAAACTGGCAGTCTGTCTGATATCATCTGTTCAAACCTTGTCCCAAGGCTATGGATGGTATTTGCGAGGACAGAAATCCCCAAATGTATCGTAAATAGACCGCAGCCATTTTTATGGCGACACACAATAACAGGACAATACTAATAACATGGCTTTAACTTGCAGGACGGTTTCAAACATTGTCCTTACATATTTTATAGCTTAAAACAAATAAATTAAATTGCATAAAACATTCTCCTAACAGATTTTATAGCTGAAAAAGTAATAAATTCAATGTTGTCTAATCTTTTTAGTAAGGGTTTTTCATGCAACAGTTGTTAGCTAAAATGCTAACGCAATCACTGACATAGGTGGGCTCATCATCTAGAAAGAGCATTTCGACTGATTGAAGTTGAAGTGTAATGCAGTTAATGGGGGACAATGAAACAAACATCCCGGGTGTGGGGGGGTCCACCCCCAGGATGTCAGTCCACTGAAAGGCTCTAATAAGCAGTGTGTAAATCCAAGGCTTCTTTGCTGGTGGTCTATGACAGCTTTCCTATATATGACAAATCCACCATTTTGGAGAATGGCTAACTTGCATATTTATTGCAGTAGCTTCCGAACAAGTTAGACATTTCAAAATAGGCTAGCCATGACTATTAACTAAGTAGTAATATTTGGTCAAACTTGGCATCCAAGACAGAAGTCTAGCAAGAACTCTAACATGGAATGAACTAAATAACTGATTCATGCCTTTGAAGAGCTTTCACTACTAAATGATTTTGTGGCAAAGGAAAGCATATGGTTGCTAATCTACTAAATTGGCAGTCTTATTTAAGGTAGGTTATGCGGGTGCACACTGGCTGTACTTCACGTGTGCTGTTGATCTTGCAAACATACACCCGGGAATTCTCTTGTTTTGCAACTAGCATATATTGTGCACAGCGCATATAAGCATTCACCACTCATTTCAAGTCAGCCCTATAGGAATGACCACAATTAAAGTATATGGGTAAAGTATTTACTGATTTAGTTTTAACAAATCGGTTCCCTTGGCAGCTTTACATGCATCTCAGCGCTTTGTTAACGACACCTTAGCCTTGCGATTTTAAAAAAAGTGTTTAAAGGTTTTATGTTCAATAATCGTAACGTTACCACCTTCAAGCCTGAGTCTGCAATCTATGAATCAAAGAGATGCTAACCTGCTACAGTGCTCAATGCATTGTTACTTAAATAAGCTAGCTAGCTTCTTAGCTACCGTGGTAACGTCTGAGTCAGAGCAGTATGGAGGTGCATCGTATATCGACATGACATACGAGATGGGTAATTGGTCGCCTATGTGGATCAATCCAAAAAGTGTTGCGCTGGCACGACGTATTCCCACAGAGGCCAAGTTTGACGCAGTCTTCCATCCGAACTTCCGCACGTTTGGACTGAAGGGTTTAGCCACGAGATCGTCTGTTACGATTGTGAGGTGTTTTGGAAAAACGCATTAGAAGAATGTTTGAATTTTAACAGAATTAACTTAGTAGCTAAAGCAGTCTGAGTTATCATGAATTGGTACTTTTTATGACTTGGTACTGCTTGGCACTACATCAACCTGAATGGGTGCAGATCAGTATTTTGTGTCGGGTGAGATGACAACAGCAGATCTCTGTATTTGCCGGGCTAAGGTCAGGAAACAGAATGATACTTTTTGTCATCTAACGGAAGCCTATCCCCCTCCGCAACGAGAAACGAGGATTCTTCTCCAGTCTCTGGCACCATTTTATCATGTGATGCTGTACGTGTTCGGTTGGTGGGGAAAACATCGAGCTGGTAAAAGGTAAATTCCAGTTATTGGAGGAGCGGTGTATAGATGTGTGTGTAATGGGGTAGATATTTGTGTAAAGAGCGTGGGCCTATGAAGAGTGATGTGGGTAGCAGAGCACACACACACACGCGCTCACACACACGCACACACCACCCCTTCCCGCCCAGGTAGGGTGAAACAAATCCATTTTTAATAAGGGTTGTACCTAATAATCCTCTCAGCGCCAGCAGCAGGTGAGGACCAACATATGGGACGAGCTGAAGGAGGACAACAACTCCAGCAGCTGTTTGTTGTAGCCGAGCCAGTGAGTTACGGAGCACACTCAGTGTGTTTCTGGGCTGTGGTCCAAAACGAGGAGGCAGCTTGGAAAACACACACACACTATTGCACGGGCTGTCCTTGAAGCAAATGAGCGGTGAAAAGAAAATCACTCTCTCGCTTACTCTGGGGAGGAGAGAAAAATAAGAGAGCTTTGGCCTCTGGACCAACAACACACTGTTCTGTCTTTATGGGTCAGTGTTCATAGGTGGTCTTTTATTTGCCGGATGGCGCTCTCTACAACTGAGGCTAAGGCCGGCTTATATTTAACATAGTGGATACTTAGCAGTGAATACATTCCACTGAAAACTGAAACAAGACAAATGTTCGGAGCAGAGTCAGTGGGCTAGAAACAGAGTGAGAACATACATTACACCACTGTGTTCGCATAGGTCACTTCACACTCTGAGCAGAAGCCATTCAGGTGAGTGGCTCCGAAAGCATGTTTGTTAGAACCTCAGGGGGGCTTTGCCACTCTCTGCTTCCCGACTGATTGAAATAGGGTTATTGAAAAAAAAATGGAAAGCCATGGTCCCCATTTCATTCCTTCTCCCTTTCAACCCTTTCGTCAGCCTTCTCTTCTGAAGTGTGAAGAATGATCTCTTAAATGAAATCAAGGGAAGTATTCGACAGAATCCAGTTTAATGGGGTGACAAAATGAATCACAACTGCTCAAGGCATCCATCAACGGCTACGAGATGACCACAAATGATCTGTGAACCACTATATATTGATTACTCATGTACTACAAGTGTCGGATTTAATGTCAGAGTGCCGCAAAAAGCCAGCCAAGACAGCTGGAGCCTTAACTCTTCTTTGATAGATTTTAATGGTGAATTATTGATTTCTGTCCAGCCAAGGTCTGCCAGTAGGGGCCAAAGTCATTTGTTGGATAATGCCGGACAACCAGTTTGCTAGTCACAATCAATCATTTTGGCAACTGTGCAGCAAAAAAAAAAATGAAAAAAGGAAGGAAAAAGATAAGAAATTCTGAGTGAAGCACCTTGGACCCTAATACAATTCCTGTTGACTGTGGATCTTTTACAGAAACCTCTAAAGAAAAAGGCTTGCCTTTACCTGAAGGAAATGAATGGAAAATATGAATCGTGTGTAAGTTTATTGAGTGGAGACACTACTGCAAATCGCACCTGACGTGAAATAGTTTGAGTGCCTGAGAGAGTGAAAATGAGCATCTAGCTATAGGTAGAAAAAAAGTGGCGCTCTATGTTTTATTTAAACATCCTTGGCGGAGAGACAGGAGTGACTGGAGGTTCAGGTAATCTGTTGTGTTACAACTCAGTGCCTGTTCTCCCCCCATCCACACAGATAACACACTGGCTCTAATAGGAACCCATCAATCACAATAAGCTTCCAATTTCGCCCGTGTCTCCACACTCCCAGCCACTGTTTAAAGCTCCCTAATACCGGTGATAACATAGTTCTATGACTCTGATAGCACTCGCCCATCTACCTCAGCCGCTCTCAGGGTCACACTCGTGCTCATTCCCGGGGCTGCAAAGTCAGCATCTCTTTTTACGCGTTTTGAAATTAATACGGGGGGAATGTGACAAGTAGACGGAGGAGACGAGGGGCCCGGCGGCGTATCGAGCTGCGCGCGCGGGGAAGAGAGAAAGAGGGAAACGTTTTTTGAGTGGGAGACTTGAGAGACCGGTAGCTTGTCAGAGCGCAGAGTACACAGATGCGCGGGGGATAATGGCTGATTTGGTTTTGATTATCTTGCTTACCTAATGATCTTTGCTCCAGTGCCCAGCTCAATTGCACTCGTAGGGGGAGAGACTTTCCATTAGGGTGTCAAGGAGGCTGGAATCGTTATCTGAGGGAGGGCCCAATGCACAACAACCTCTTCTGCGCTTGAAGTTAAACGGCCTCTGTGTGTGTGTGTGTGTGTGTTTGTGTGTTTGCGCGTGCGTGTGTGAGGTAGAGAGCGAGAGGGAAAGCGCGAGCTAAACAATGAGATTGAGATTGATAGGTAGATTCAATGTGGCTGGCTTTGCCGTGCCTTCATTAAAAGGCCCCAGTGAAATGAGCTTTGGACACCCACGAATGCTGCCTCAAAGACCTTTTCGTCGTATGAACGAACAAATTGGAGTTCAACTTAAGAAGGCCAGGGGAAAGGCATGTTCACTTAAGTCAATGCAGATAATACGATAGCAATGTTTCCATGGAAGTCAGTATATTAATTCATACTGTTACTGTTTGTTTTTTCTACATACAAATCTTTATTCAGCATTGTGTTGATCTTTTGTCTGAACGGACCTCCACCTGTCAAACAGTTGTTGAACAATATTTTCTGAACAGCCAGAAGGGGGCACAAAATCACAAGTTTATCTACGACGGTCAACACTCCACATTTATGCGACTGTACGGGAAAGCCCCTGTGGAACACAAGTGAACTGCTGTGTTAGGAGGACGCACGGCTTCTTAGTGACTACAACCAAAATACTCCAATTGTATTAGCTGTAATATTACTGACTGTGACATTTTACAATGAAATGGAACTATTAAACATTAAGGTAAAATTATGGCAGTTATTGTATGTTTTTTATATAAATGTGTTTTTAGATACATGTGAAGGTAATGCCTGAATTAATTTAATTTCCCAGAAAACAAACAGCATTAACGACTGAGCTGTGTTGCAGTACATTGTATTTCAGGATGAGGAGAATATTATTTTATGTATTTAATTTTTAGGAACTACTATTTCAAATTATTGTTGTGTTGTTTACATATTATATTATAAGTTTCCCTAAAATCTAGTACTATGTGTTAAAAGGGGTTTTAAGTAATTCGCAATGGTAACATTACTCTCAAAATTGTCTGCATGTCCTTTATTGGCTGTGACATTAATGACTTATTTTATTTGCCCCTCCAATCCTGTGTATATCTTGTTAATATTTTTTACACGTTAATATAACGTGTAAAGTATATTACTTTTGGAAGTACAGTGCAGTGACCTGTAACATTTTGACCGCCATAAAAACAAGCTATTTGACCTGTTTTTAAAAAAGATAAAAATCAAACAAACAAATATATGTCATTGTGCATAGCTCTGTATGTGTGTGTGTGTGTGTGTGTGTGTGTGTGTGAGAGAGAGAGAGAGAGAAAGTACAAAATATGTATTAGTTTGTGTCCATGTTTTGTTGTGCCCCCTGTATGTAAAATAATCAATTTAGCCTTTCAACAATAATCATTGGTCAGGTTAAGTGGATAAAAGCCTACTTCCTCTGTAGGTTTGTCACCTTTTGTGTCCAGCGCATTGGCTGTCTGAACCTGTCAATCAAGACTTTGAACAGGAGTCATGCTACCATGTTGTCAAAGCAACAGGACAATAACAATGTAGTAGCCAGGGCTTAACCCTTTATGGGGGTCGTATTAATAAGATGTTTTATAAAACTATGGGATGATTCCTAGTCAACTCATCATTTACAACCTAAATACATGTAAACCGATGGGTGGCTGCACAGTGCTTAGCAGCTTATAAAAAGTTCCTAAACGTTGAAAGTTTTGTTAATTTCTTTTAATTAAATTTCAAATATATTTTTGGACCAGTAAAGAAACTGAAAAATTCTAATAAGCAGTCTGCAGACTGCACGCACACACACACTGTTCAGTCATTATTGATTCAGTCTAGACACATAGGGGGTGGAAAACATTCGTTGTATTTTCAGGTTTTGTTAACTCCTCAAACAGATCAGGGGCTGAAAGAGGAAAGCGAGAGGACGGATAGCGCAGATCGGAAAAAAAAAAAGTTATTGCAGTTAGCCAAGCACAGACACATCAAAGTGAAGACTTTGTTTGGGAGGAACAATGGTTGCCGTCACACTCGAGGGGTCTGAGTGTTGTTGCATGTTAGCTGCTTTGAATCCCCACAGACAGCAAAATCACTGGCTTATCAAACCAGCAGATGCTGCAAACCTGGAGAACAGTATTATTCAGACCATGCTGAATTCTATTCTGCTGGGTAACGGGAAGAAAAATAAGATTTTAAAAATGCCACCAAGTAAAAGTAAAAATAAATGTTTTTATTTTTTTATTTTTCCTCTCTTATTTGTGGCAAATCTTGTTTATAATAATAGTATTTCTTGCAGCGCAATTTGATAGTTTGTATATTACTTTCGCACGAGTGAATGGACATAGAATTAATAGATTTTATATTCAAATGCAGCGTTGCTTTAAAACCCGTTGAGGAGAAATCCCACAGCTGAAGGAAATTCAGGTAGATATCATACACAGGGAACATGTGTGAGTCTGTAGTGAAATTTAACTGACTGAAGACAAATGTTTTCTGTGTTTGAGAGAGAAATATATGTTTTGGAGCATATGGGATTGTCATTACTAAGTGATGTGCAATGTTGACATTCTCATAACCTCTATGACGCTTCAGTTATGGAGGTCTAGAAGACTGTCTTTCTTAGAGACACAACAAAACCCAGCCAAGACCTGGTAGTATAATTTGAACCATAGAGCGAAGAAGAGAGAGTTGCAGAGGGGGAGAAAGACAGAGGGAGAAGGAGAGAGGGAGAAAAAGAGAGTGAGGTCCTCTTTGCACCATTCATTATTGTTCTCCTTTGCTGTTCACATCAGCAGTTTCAAATATTTCCTAAAAGTGCAAGATAGTGCACATTATCACTGAATATCTTTCATGACTTCATGACTCTGATTTTCTGAAAGTGACTTCACACATGTCAAAATTTTCAGTATGGGCATTCAGGATATCAGTTCCAAAATCAATGTAATCTTTGTCAACATACATTATTGTGTGATAGTACAGTGAATATTGAACAGTAGAAAGTTTTAAACCCCTGAGTGGTGTGTGTATGTGTGTGTGTGTCTGTATATGTGTGTTTGTGTGTGTGGCGGGGGGTGTGTGTGTGGGTGGGGGGGGTTAAGTTATTGGCTTCAGTGGTTCTTTGTTCGATAACCAATGACACTATATTATTTATGTCAATGCTTTAATTACACAAATCCACTGTGAAAACCAAAAACCCCACAAACAATGCCCTCCCTCCATCTAGCTTTGTATCACTTCTCCCTGAAGAAATAGTTCCTTCGAAAGACTGACAGAAATCACCGGAGTAGCCTGTCCGCCTGTGTCCAGTCCAATCACCGAGGAGGGAACCGATAAGAGGACTGTGGATTGACAGATGGGTATCATCAGTGCCACGATCAGGTAGACCAGGCTCCCCTGGCCTCCTAATCACTGAAGTCTAGATCCCTGGGAACAGGGGCTACTGTTAAATGGAAATGCTATTGATCTGGAAGGTCTGCTAATGTGAGCTCATTACTGAATTAATGACGCCTTGGTTAGTTAAAACAAGAGAGAGAAGGGATCGGAACCAAGAGAGAGAATGGGGGGGGGGGTCATTAACACAACATCTTCAGAGAATAGCAGGGATCACATGGCATGACCTTTGGCAATTATGGTTATTCTTCCAGGAGAGATATATGATGGCCCACAACTGTTTCCAGTGATTTGCGGTAAAGGTTATGAAGGGGTGTTAGTCTCATAGTGCTGTCTCTGTCTAAATGGATATTCCGGCATAGAAATTGGACCATGGAGTCTCTGTACTCTGCTGTGAAAATATTCTCCCATCATACAGTGATGGTTCTCTATGTAGTGTGTTATTAATATGTGCATGTCATTATGGCAAAGAGCATAATGTTAATTCTTCAGTCAGTGGCAATATACTATGCTTTTGATGGATACATCAATCAATAGTTTAGCATTTATTATTTTGTAATTTAATTCATTTTATTGTATAATATATATATATATATATATATATATATATATATATACATACATACAGTGGATATAAAAAGTCTACACACCCCTGTTAAAATGCCAGGTTTTTGTGGTGTAAAAGAATGAGACAAAGAGAAATCATGTCAGAACTTTTTCCACTTTTAATGTGACCTATAATGTGAACAATTCAATTGAAAAAACAAATGAAAAATAAAAACCGTACAATAACCTGGTTGCATAAGTGTGCACACCCTCTTATAACTGGGGATGTGGCTGTGTTCAGAATTAACTAATCACATTCAAACTCATATTAAATAGAAGTCATTACACACCTGCCATCATTTAAAGTGACTCTGATTAATCACAAATAAAGTTCAGCTGTTTTAGTAGTATTTTCCTGACATTTTCTTAGTTGCATCTCAGAGCAAAAGCCATGGTCCGCAGAGAGCTTCCAAAGCATCAGAGGGATCTCATTGTTGAAAGATATCAGTCAGGAGAAGGGTACAAAAGAATTACCAAAGCATTAGATATACCATGGAGCACAGTGAAGACAGTCATCATCAAGTGGAGAAAATATGACACAACAGAGACATTACCAAGAACTGGACTTCCCTCCAAAATTGATGAAAAGACGAGAAGAAAACTGGTCAGTGAGGCTTCCAAGAGGCCTACAGCAACATTAAAGGAACTGCAGGAATTTCTGGCAAGTACTGGCTGTGTGCTACATGTGACAACAATCTCCCGTAGTCTTCATATGAATGGGCTATGGGGTAGGGTGGAAACACGGAAGCCTTTTCTTACAAAGAAAAACATCCAAGCCCGGCTGAAGTTTGCAAAAACAAACATCAAGTCCCCCAAAAGCACGTGGGAAAATATGTTGTGGTCTGATGAAACCAAGGTTGAACTTTTTGGCCATAATTCCAAAAGGTATGTTTGGCGCAAAAACAACACTGCACATCATTTTTATTTTTCCCCCTCAAAGATTTCAGTTTGTTTTTCAAATGAATTGTTCACGTTATAGGTCACATTAAAGGTGGAAAAAGTTCTGACATGATTTATCTTTGTCTCATTCTTTTACAACACAAGAACATGGCATTTTAACAGGGGTGTGTAGACTTTTTATATCCACTGTATATATATGTATCAAATGTGTATGTACTGAAAACACACACACACACACATATATATATATATATATATATATATATATATATTTATATTCAGGCATTTTTGTGGAATGAAAAAGTGGGGATAAATAGAAAAGAGAGAGGTTTTACAAAAAGTGCAGTAAACCAGATTAAAACCCAAGATGCAGCAGAGTCTCTGGCCCCCCGGCCTATTTCTGTTGTCCGGATAGATTTAAACTCCTGCCATTGTATCACTTGTGTTGTGTTTCAAGGAACCAGACAAATGTTTAACCACCTTGGCAAAACAGAAGACCAAACCTCACAGAGGGGTGAGAGAGGCGAAAACCAATATCAGGCTTTATCTGTTCCAGCGGTGCCGACGAAAGTGCAACTGTGAGGGTTAACTTACTGCACGGCGGGAGGCAGTGTTGACTAACCCCGCAGGAGGCAGTGTTAAAGAGCTTTGTGTGGTAACCCCGACACCGGCGGAGACCGCCGCCCACCTCTGATGTCATGACTGCACATCCGTGACACAGATCGCAGGTTGGTCGTCCACTACACGATATGGCACCGAATGATCCTTGTCGCCATAATCCTAGTATCATTTAATGACTTGAATGACCCTCCTCCGGTTGTTGGAGGAAATGATTTTGTTTCTGAAGGATGACAGAACTGAAGCCCTTCTGAATACTCCAAAGTATTCATTACACTTACAAAAGAAGAGGAGCCGCTCAAATGACTCTCACCTTGCAATTGTTTGCAAGCAGGATCTCGGCGTCTTACAAGCCACTGGTCATCCCATTCAGCTCTCCCCTTGTCACATGGGGCATTTGCATGAGATAAGAGCCCAGAGACAAAACAGAGCTGGGAAGGTATGAATGAATAAACAGGGTTGGTTTTTGATCACCAACGTTGCGTCCCTGGGCAGGACTGGAAAACTCATCCCCGCCAGTTAAAAGGCAGCCCCGTTGTCAATTGGCTTCAGCTACAATGAGGCTCCCTATCTGTTGGATGCTGGGCTTAATCATTTCCTGGTGCTGTTGGGTCTCATATGTCTGGCTACCATTGATATTTTCAGACTGAATAATAAATCAATAGTTAAGGGACCCTGACATTAAGCAGACAGTTTGGGCTTTCCACCAATGTCCTTTCACGGGAAAAAAATGTCCTTTAAAAGTTTCCCCGAAGAAGATTTTAATTGAAGGTGATTGAGCGCTCTTCTCTCCATGCCTTTTTTCCACCCAGCAGGTGGTAGCTTGTTCTCTGACAGCAAGAGAGATTGTTTTTACAGTGTGTGTTTTGTGTTTGTGTGTGTGTGTGTGTGTGTACGTGAGCGTGTGTGTGTGTGCAAGTGGGTGGTTGTGGGTATGTGAGGGAAAGGAGGACGCTGACTTAACAAGAGCAGAATTGATGTTGTTTTGGGTGGAACATCGCCTTGATGGTTCCAAGCGTTGCTGACATTCAATTCCACAAAATATTGAGGTGGATTTTAAAGGTCAAGAGCAAGGGTATGAACCCACAACATGATCTATGTGAGGGGGGGGCTTAGTATCCTACCATATGTGGTAAGCCCTGAAAACCCCCAGGGGGTTTTAGGATTCAGACCTGTTTTTCGGATTCAATCGATACACTTCATGTTTGAGCTTTCATGCAAACTTTTACCTCACGTATTTTATCGCTTGTTAAATTGTTTGTGTATGTGATTCCAGTCGAAGGGCCGTAGGAAAAAGCGCGTGCAGTCGAGAGCAATCTGTATGAATTAATAAAATGACGAATAAATCAATACATCTACACAGCCCCATCTGGGCGTCATGAGGGAGGACCAAAAGCGTCCGTCTGAATATGCGGGTATTGACTGTTCAGCCTTATTAAAGTAGTATTTACGACAGAGGTACTCAGACCGTTACTCCGGACCGGCACATAGCTGTTGTGTTTGAAGTTGACCAGGGGATCCAGTGAAACCTCTAGAGATTCCTCAGACTGTGGCGTTAGTCACAGGCATTCAGAGACAGTGGCTCTTTCTGTCACCTCATGTTTTAATAGATCTCGAAGATCCCCGGTGTGTGATTTGGTTGCGCGGAAGGCTGCGACAAATTCTGGGTCGGCATCCACAGGGGCCCAATGGGCCGGGCCCAGAACACCTCGAATGTCACTGTGGGCTTGGTGAGGAGCCAGATGGGTTAGCCTTCCAGCACCAGAAGTGGCTAACATCCTTCAATATGACCGTCAGATCACCCTCATTACACACCTCAGCTCCAGCGACTGTATGTCGGTGGTTTGGTGCGCCTCGAGAAACTCTCAGGCGTGTTGCAGAAATGTTCCAAGAGGGCTTGGACATTTGAACACTCTAGACGCGACCAGTGAAACGCACGTGGAATTTAGACTTCAGAGCACAAGTGAACATGTTGTTTCTGCATGCGGGGTACACTGGTTTTAGTCCCACCTGCAAAAGCTCCCAAAAATTTGTTGTCACCCCTCTTTCCGTTTCAGGGAAGCTGGCTTCTCAACAAGGCTGTGTCTGTGTCATTCTTTCAAGTCCGGTGTGCTCAGAATGTTGTTTAAATTGGCGGGGGGTGAGCATCACAAGCAAATTCATTTAAAATGTTTTACTTTGACCGCGAGAATGATTTGCACAGGAAAGTTGGATTAGACTTTGCTTTACCACAGCCTCCGTTTAGAAATAAACATGGCTTTGTATTTGTGGTTGCAACATTACAATGAAGAAAACCGCTCGTCTCCAGCTCAAACAACTGAAAACTATAGACCTGTTTTAAGGAGTTACATGAATGTTTTTATAGTGCAGTTTGGCATGAATCTTGAAGAGATATGGGCAAATTCATCACAATTAATAAGAAAATATGCAAACTATAATTATTTCATAAAAATAACATTTGTAACAGGAACTAGATGATTCACAATACGGGCCAGAAGAGATCGAGGTCACAAACAATAAATACAAGGAATCGGGTGTGCCATGATTGAAAAAAGCACAGATTTTTTGCTGTAGGTGAGACCATTCAAAACAAAATAGATCTCAGTCCCTCAGAGGTCAAGCACCATAATGCTTCCTCACACGCACAGCCTGGTCAATAAAATGTGCTTATCATAGGTCTTTGTGTCAACGCATAACAGAAACCCAGTCCCGATGGAGTTAGGTAGAGCTGCGGGAAAATGGGCCAGGTTGGGTATGGAGCCGAGGTGATAAGACAAGAGCTCCGAGGGGTGTGAGGTGACTCTGTGTGTGTTTTGGGAGGCGAAAGGGGCGAGGGGGTCAGGGGGAGGGTTGGTTCGGGGTTGAGGCTCCTTTCTCAATGCCCTGAAATAAAGAGGGAACCTGGGGAGTTTTTATCTTGCATCCTTCGGCGGTGTGCTGGAGACGGCGGTCGAGCCGCGCTGCGCTCGAGGGACGCGCTAGATACAAAGGTGACATTTCTGCTTTGGATGCAGCAGGAGGAGGGGGAAGGAGGTGAACAGGGCTGAATGGAGAGGCCGGATGCCCATACTCACAGGGGAACTGGGGATACAAACCCTCCCCTTGACAAGCGGTGGCCCGGCCCGGCTTCCTTAAAGGTGAGTAGCAACATAATTAGAAAGATAAACCCGATGAACGTGGGGACCCTGAGATAAGGGCTAATGAGAAGGAGATGGAGGAGGCAGGATAGGGAGTGGGAGAGAGAAAGAAAGAAAGACAGACAGAGTGAAATGAAAGAAGAGAGAGTGGGAGATAGAGGGAGAGAGGGACTTGTAGAGAGAACAATAGGGAGAGAGAGCCAAGAGGGTTATTAGTGTGAGATGACTCTCCAGAGGAGACCAGGGCTGCCAATCTGATCTCTCTCCAGAGGAGACCAGGGCTGCCAATCTGATCTCTCTCCAGAGGAGACCAGGGCTGCCAATCTGATCTCTCTCCAGAGGAGACCAGGGCTGCCAATCTGATCTCTCTCCAGAGGAGACCAGGGCTGCCAATCTGATCTCTCTCCAGAGGAGACCAGGCCTGCCAATC
>JACXGI010003372.1:19626-34399 GCA_016801175.1 Esox masquinongy | reverse complement strand
CCGAAACGCTATGAGATGTCACTGTTTATCTACTGTACATCGCTCCACAGAAAGGCCATCACCTGCCCTCACCCACCGCCCCAACCTGATCGACAAACATAGCCTGGTTGAGTTCCTAGAAATAAGACGATCAATCAGCGTTGGACTCTTTGGACCACCGTTTTAAGCTTGCGCATTAATCCAATCACATTATAAGAAAATGTAATGGATTTGTGCACTCTAACAGAAAATGGATTTGAAACCACATACAATTAGCAAAAGAGTTGCGGGAATCATGGCCATATCAGCATAATGGGAAATAGCCCAATGATTTTAAATGAGTTAGAGAAGAAGGTGATAAGTATTTATGGAACTTTTTTTTCTTTAATTCAGTGTGTTTGGATAGACCATTAATCAAAAATTGATGTGATTTTTTTTATTGATTTTAATCTGGGTTTTTTAATGCCTTTGCTTATTTCCCAAATACTATGTTTTCTCTCTCAGTTTTCTGTTTGTAGAGCATGGAGTCCATACCCAGCAGGTGAACTTATAAGGGGTATTTCAAAGGATGCGTTGAAACACATTGTATTTGAATGTTAAAAAAATATAAAGTAAATGCAGTAGTTTAGACTTACAAAACCATTTTATGTGTTTATTCAAATGTACAATTGCATTTTAAAACAGCCTTAATCATTTCAGTTGTTGGATGTGTCTGTCAACCAGTCCAAAGACATAGAGAAACATTCAGTCCCAGTACAGAATACAGACTCCCAACATGAACAATCCTCAGCCTTGGGCTCTTAACACTTCACTTCCCAAAAACCCATTGACAAACCCAAAGCGTCTCACCCCAACAGAGAAATCAGCCCACGTATGGAAATATAAACCCAGATATTACTCTTGATTCCTCGTCTAGCAAGAAAGCTTCCACAACCGCCCATGATCTCACATCCTGAGTACTTGAAATGTGCCGACTCGGCCCCTTGTTAATTCCTAACACTTTCACCCAGTACAAAGATTAATCTTTGGGCTTGTATGCCGAAGGATCTTCTTCATTCCCCAGTTTCTCAAAATGCATAATCTTTGTATTCCTGCTCTCGTCAGTGTGTGACCTCCACAGGACAGCACTAACTGACTGAGAGCGCGCTCATCTCCGCCGCGCCACGCTGTGTTAAATTCATGCACAACGCCACACACACTCAGGCACACTCACATCTCCGGTGTAAAGCTTGCGCTTTGACACCCCCAATTACAAGCCGCCACAAAAAACAGAGATTGCCTTGTGCGGCATGTAGTTTTCGCTGGGGGGTGAAAAGAAGAAGAAACTAAAAAAGAAAAAGCACGTTTCTGTCGGGGAGCATCAACTGAATTGCTGGCTTCAGTGATTGAGTTTTGCCTGTAAGGGTGTGATGATTTGTTATAAGGTTTGGGACATTTTCTTTGATTTCACATGCCGAAACATGCCGAAAGGAGTCAATGCTGTTGTTTTTTCTTGTAGTCAAGGGAGTGCATGCCCCCCTCGTACATCAAGTATGTGGAATATCTGCGCTTTCAAAAGGGAAGTCGGGCACTCACATCAGTGTAAACAGAAACAGCCTGGAACACTTGGTTGGGATGGGATTTTAGCAACAAATGCTAAAATGTTAGCATGTTAAAACAGTGCCTTGGAAATAAAAGCAAAGAAAATATTAGTTGTCATACTTTGTCTCGAGACTTCTAATAGTGTAAGGAAATCAATTTGCCATCTTGTAATTTGGGGTAAACCTAAACAGAAAGAGAAGGAAAATGGTTGAGAAGCATATACTCTTTCCGAAGCAGGTGAGAATCTGTAAATCTCTGTACCTCTGTTGAACTTCTTCCTTTTTTCCTCCATTTCTTCTTCAAACTCTCTATCTCCACTTCTTCCCTTTCTCCTTTCTCTTCCTCAAAATCTTCCTCAAAATCTCTCTCTGCACTTCTCTTTTTTCTCCTCTCTCTCCTCTTCAATATCCATCTCTCTCTCCCCTTCTGACATTTTTCTTCACACCCCTCTCTCACTTCCTCAACCTCTCTCTTGCATTTGTTCTCCATTCCTCTCAGTCTCTTTCACTAAGCCAGCTAGAAATGCTGTTTCAGTCCTGATTCTGTTATGGAGTTTATCTGACCTCACCATCACCACTAATCCGGCTTAGTTCACTTAATGATGCCACTTGTGGTGCCTCGAATGCCGCCGAGAAGTCTATAAACTGCTTCCATTAAAATGCAAATCCAACATGAGGGGAGAAAAGCCAAGAGACACAAAAGTGGGAAAATTCGGCCATAGAGCCCTGCCGCTTCTGGCTAGCACTGGCGCATACACCGCAAATACTCCTATAATAACTGATGCACTGATTATCATTCTACCGGCACGATGCCGGTGAAATAGACTCAGTCTGCCAGCTCGAGAACACAACGTAAAGAAGAAGGGGAAAAAAAGAAAGGAGAAAATCACAACCTATTTCATTTCGGAGGGGACTCATACAATTTCTTGTTGTCAGGAAATGAACAAAATGGTTATCAATGTAACGAGGGAAATCTCCTATCTTGGGGCCCAGGTTTTTCCTGCTGATATTATTTGCTCCATATAACACAGGAAATGAATTTTCTGGACGGCAATGGCTGCTCTTCTCGTCTACACCTTTCTACTTTACCTTTTTTTTTATCTAGATATCCACTTACAGATGGTTTTTCTCCACTTCTTTTGATACATAGAAGTTGTCCCAAACAATTACATTTCTTACACATGAAGACACGACTGCGACGCAATAGAGTAGTTTCAATTTACAGAATTATTTGTTGGAGGATTACAGGCAAAGGCCCTCTCAATATTTGAGCTGGGATTACGTATGATACAATATCCCTACCTATTGTGTCTCTGTGTGTGTGTGTGTGTGTGTGTGTGTGTGTGTGTGTGTGTAGCCACGCTCTTACTTCAACTTCAGCATGCATGTAACAACAGTTGTAATGGATTCCCTGGTGAACAGCTCAATCTTTGTCAGCAAATACATGAAATGATTACTACCTTTATTCTATAATTATTCATTGAGCACAAACACATACTGTACACCAGTGGTATTCAAATCTGGACCTCGAAGTCAGTTCCACTCCATTCTTTCATTGTAACCCCCTAATCAGAGACTTATTTAGACCTGGGACACCAGGTGGGTGTAATTATTGATGAGGTAGAACAGAAAATCAGCGGGCTCCGGACCTCATAGCTTCAGATTTGAATACCCCTGCTGTACACGATCACATATAAACACACACACACAAACACACCAACAAACACATATGTACAAACACACGAACAAGCACATACACCAACACACATACCAACACATATACATCACCATTCATATACAGTACAGCCCTCAATGTGATTTATATATTGCACCATTCATACACAGAACAGCTATCAATGTAATGAATGTTAAAATTAGGCATCCTACAACTTTCTGACAAAGTAAAAATCATTTTTTCCCTTAAGATTACAATGTCCTATTAGTCAAACTATGACATTTAAATCACTTTGTGAATAACCTTTAAAATAAATATACAGCATATGCACGTGTGTACTTTTGGTAGATTTATCTTGGCTCTTTCGGACAAACACGCACATTTTGAAGTCCTGATTCTGTCTTTGGCTGTTCTGCTAGGTCATCTGTCGGCCCAAGCGACCTAGACAACCAGTCAACATGGAGTCAGGCTTTGTTTTTTTACCAAGCGGCCACCTTCTGCACACGACAGAGAAAGGTTCTGGAGAGCTTCATGAATAATTGAACACTGACTTCATTTTGTAAAAAAAAGTTTTTCGTTGTAAAGTTACATAGTATTAAGTGTTATCGTTCGTCCGTTTAGCACTGTGATAAAAAATTGTTTGCCAAAAAAAAAAAGATTCTGCACTGGACAGCATTGTAACATAGCAGTGTTCAGCAAAAACAAGACAAAACAACACCAAAAAATAAGGTTAAAAACAGGTGCTTCCAATCCCTGGCCAGGTTTTGTCTTTAAATTGGTGGGAGCACTAGTTTTGGGGTTTCGAAGCATTTTGTTTTGACATGCTATTGATTTGTCCAAGAACACCATTGACAACTACACATCCAAAAACTAGATGTTTACAGCAAACATTGTACAGTATAGTACAATGTTTGCTGTAAACATCTAGTTTTTGGATGTGTAGTTGTTATTTTCTACTCCCATTGACATTAGAATTATTGGAATTGGTTGTCTTTTAGACGAACGTCGTTATGTCTAATGATGGAAATCAGTTCATTATAATCCTTTACACCTCCTGGCACAACCAGCAGCTAACATACATAAAAAATTGTGTAAAATAATCATAGTCTGAATACAGTGATTGAAGTACCCACAAAAACAGGTGCCGCGTGGCGAGATAGGAAGAGTTTAAAACCAGACTTCCCTTGATTTCAATCACTCATTGTTCTCTGTCCACTTGGACAGCATGTTGAGTTTGATTGGTTCTAAAAAGCTCTGAGAAAATATCATCAGTAAAGAACTGAAATGATTTGTAAATTTGAATTAATCCTACAATATATTTTTTACAGTATAGGTTTGTGGTTGAGTGGACAACATTTAAGTTCATTCAAATTAAATGTATGATCTTACTTACCTAGAGGTTTGGGGTTCAATTCCTTCATTCTACCTCTTGCACACTTATTTCTCCTGCTTCTAATCTGTCTGTAGGTTAGGTTAGAGCCCACCTACTAAAAACTTCCACTGGTCCTCATCATCAACAGATATTTATGCTATAAACCACTTGCAACCCTTTACTTCCTTCAGAGACACTGGGCCTTACATTAATGCCACATTATATTAGATGCCCTAAACCTCAAAAGGTGTTTTCAAAACATTCTCATAAAATTGTACCATTGTCTGTGTTTCAGAGTAAAGATTTTGTACTGTAAACATACCTTTCATGTAAACAGTTATCAGTCTTCCCTAAGAAGTAACACTCCAGATGACAAAATCACACCAGATGACTTAGCCCCTATTAAATTCACCCCAATAGAAATGCCATGTATTGTTTTCGTTAAAAAAAAGGGCTAATAAACTGTGTTACGTACACTTTTCCCAATTAACTACAAAAAAAGAAGAAATACAGAAATAAAGTGTTTCTTATTACATTTTAGCAAGTCATATTTATATCTCAGCATTCTCATGTACACACAGCAGGCAACCCCTGAGTAAAAGATGAGCACTGGACCCGAAACAGAGGGGCTTGTGACAGTGATACTAAATACTAAAGTGTAGAAAGTCTTGAGCTTGGCCCTGTAAATCTTATTAACCAACTCTGTCAGTGAGGCCCGTCGGCAGACACTGGGACCGCTCACGCTGACAAAAGGTACCGGGGTTCAGATGGCAAATCCATTCTCTCAAACCCATGTCAGTAGCCTGGAATGCTCTAATCTAGGTACATTACAGGCAAATATTCACATCTCATCAATGACATACTTTTGAGGAATTACTAAATCATTCAGATGTTTTGATTAAGCAATCTTTGAAACAGGGCATTTTCCCTTTACTATACAAATATGTCTGATTCCAATTAAATGTCCTGTTAAAATTATGTATTTTGGGATTTTTCTCATAAAGAAACTATATATATATAGTTTATATATATATACATATATATATATATATATATATATATATATATATATATATGTTGTTGATTGGAAATGTAGTAACAAATACGATATTAATAATTTGAGAAATGTGTGTCTCTACACAATTATAACTGTAAATAAATGTTACTGAAAATACACCTGAAAGTGTCCTTTTAAGTCTGTTTTTAGGTAAAACACAAATGAAAGCTTTCCCTCGGAGTGAAAACTTTCCATCTGCACTGCTCACAAAAAAAGAAAAAACAGATGAGCACTCTGAGAGAATCAGAATAAATGGCAAAGGTTCAAATATGCAACGAGTAAAAAAATCCACAAGATATAGTATTTTTTACTCCAACTCAAAAATAGAAACATTTTAAAATAGGTTTATTGCCACTTCAAGTGGTTAATCAGATTAGATCATACAATTTAAATAATGGACCATATGAGCTCAATATTCTTTAGGCAATACATAAGCTTTTTTCAGATACAAGTCCCTCTGGTTTAAAACATTGTGTGGGAGCTGAGGCTTAGTGAGTGGAAAGAAGACCAGACAACTGGACAAGACGACAAAAGTAAAAAACCCATTGAGGTTGGAGCATCTGCTGGTGGTCATGGTGAATGCTAGCCTTTTCCAGGCCCCCCTGCTCTTTGAAAATGCACCAAGGAGAAAGAGACTTGGCAATGCGCCACATTCCCGCTTCATTTTCATCTGCTACATTCATCATATCTTTGTGTTGTCCCTCGCTCTCACCCCATTTTAACCGCCCTAGTTGCGAACCCTGGGGTCTTGATGGGGTCTGACTCATCTCAGGAAGTAAATAAAAGAGAGTCACGGTGCACCAGGGGAAGAGCACAGCCACACTTGATAGAGGGTGCTTGATCCCAGGGTCTACATGACACCTGGGAATGAAGCTCATTCTCTTTCAGTCTGTTGACACCATGTCTTTCCCATCTGCCCCGGCTGCAGGGCGAGTCTGTACCTCTGTGTGGTCCAGACAGAAGTGGGCGACCCCTCCCACTCTTTAACCTCCGTTTTCCACCTCTCAGTGGTCTAAGCTCTTAGATCCCATGACATCCCACCTTGGTATGTGTTTCTCTTGCACATATCCCTGACAGTGTGTGAATGGTTATCTCTGAATAATCTCAGCAATGACCTGTAGTAAGTTAGTTATGTTGAGGCAAGTTAATGAATGCCAAAAGGTAATTGTTATCGTGGCTTTCATGGTCCTCGGTAACGCATCGTTGATTGTCAGTGTTGACCAGATTATACATATAGAATTAAGATGGAATACCTATCAACTGGATAGTATAGGCATCAAAGGTTAGATTAATGATGATTGACAATGAACGATAATACAAACTATGTAATAAAACAGGTTTTATTTACAGGTTTGATTAATGATAATGGACAGTGAATAATAATAATAAACTATGTAATAAAACCCAAATGTCAGATCTAGCAATTATAGAACACTGGACCAGGTTTGTTCTATGTACATCCTTAGTGTTATCACGCCTCCATAAATGTTATGGAGCGATCCTTTAAGATTGGGTCAGCTAAGAATCACTGGTCGAGAGGATGTGTCGGTTGGTCGGTTCAATCAAACAAGGTTCAATCATTTCCCTGTCGAGGCCCCTCCTCCGTTTCCAGGCTGGTGGCGGGGACAGGGGGATAACTGAACAGCACCAGGAGTCAGGAAAGACAAAGCCATTGTGTTTGCATGGTAAAGGAGACATTTGGGGGACGAAGGTGTCTCTTAAAGGAGCGGGTCACTGTCTCCCAGGGATCCCGGGACCCCCTGGATAGTGACGATAAGGCGAACACAAGCCAGTGCGTCCGACACCGGAAGATGTATCTAGGAGTAATTCAGCATTGTACGCCCCCAAGCCCCGCCCCACTCCGCCTTGGGTCTATGGCGTGGGGAAGCGCCCTGCCAGTCTCCCTCACTGGCTTGAGAAGTCAACTGTCACCATGTCACCTGTACCTTTCAACTGTCACCATGAGGGACAAAACCCCAGTTCCAACTGTCAGCGTTAGTTGTGGACTCACAAAGACAATATCAACGCGGCACGGACAGGAAGACGTCAGGACCGCGCAACTTTACACAAAATATTCTTTTTTTTTCTTTGTGCTTGTGTTCAAATGTGACTTTGTTGACTCCAGGGTCAAAGTCTGTAGTTAGTGTGATTGCCAGGGAAAACGATGACATCATTGTCAAACCTTGTAGTGTTGCGAAAAGAAGTCCATGTTCTGGAATATAAATTGGCAAAACAAGGCCGGAAGGACCAAGGAACAATGTCATCGGATGTCATTGGCTACAAAAAATAGTGTGACTTTCTAGAACCCAGGGTGCCACACATTGTGTAGTAACAATTGTATGCAACATGCTGACATCATCATTTTCTGCAAAGGCTTTCTATTGCAGTGAGAAGACATAATTGAAATAAACAAAACAAGTTAGAAAGAGGCTACAAACAATAAAACAAGCACGAAGATATGAGGATACACAAAATGGGTGTATCTTGTGTTTGGACTATATTGACACTAGGTCAAAATCTGGAGCTTCTGTATACACTTCCAATTGCTTTTACATTTTCATGAGTGTATTGGAATATTGGAATAAATAAATAATGTGAAATTACCCGTAAGTAGTGTGCTTTCACAAAACTGAGGGTCCTAGAGTAAACAACACAGTAAAAAAAATACTTCATATACATGCACAAAATAGTAAAACTATTTTAAAAACAAATCAAATAGAAATGGAATAGAAATACAATGAAATGTAGAATCAAAATACATTGAAACCGAACAACACACAATACAACTAATGCATTCAGTAGCTAGCTAGATGCACACAATATAGCAATCCAAATGGTTTGTTTAACATTAGCTAACAGCATTCTTTAACTTACAATGGATACTACACAAAAAGTATTTAAAAATGTAGAATTTATGTTGACCGAATGTTCATCAATGCTTCACACTGTTTTCCAAAGATCTTTAAAAACACTTGCTGTAGTATCATTTTAGATTTGTATTAATATTCACAAATTTAGGGACAGCACACAAGTTTGATGTTAAGGCACTTGAAAGTTCACACTTGACAGGAGTCCACCTGTTATAAATGTAACTGATTGGACGTGATTTAGAATGGAACACACCTGTCTATTTGAAGTCCCGAACTTCACAGTACATGTCAGAGTAAAAACTAACCTATGAAGTCCAAAGAACTCATCATAGACCTTCGAGACAGAATTGAGGTAAGGCATAGATCTTGGGAAGGTTATTAAACATTTTGTAAGTATTGGAAGTTCCCAGGAGCACAGTGGGCTCCATTATATATTATACATGTGTGGTGTTGACAGCAGAGGCATTCTTTTGGCAATTCTTCCAAATAACTTGTTTTCATGAAGGTTGCATCTAATCATAGTTTAGGGGACTTGCTGACTCCAAGATTTAACTAACTTCTGCAATTCTCCAAATTTGAGTTTTCTTTGCCACTCAAACCATTTTTCTGAATGTGCATGGTGACAAAATACACATATGTCCTATTCATGGCAGGTTAATCAAAACCCAGTTGTTTTACTTTTCTAAATTATTGGCCTAATAGTGGAGATGGCTATTATCAGGCGTATATTTCTATAGCCATTTCCTGATTTGTGAAAGGCAACAACCTTTTGTCTCATTTAATTTGTGTTCTGTGACCTTCACCAAGTTTATAGATGACTAAGGGAGTTATTCTGTGTGTCACCTTATATTTATACCCCAGTGAAACATGATGGTATTTATGACCACTTAAGAATTCCCATTGACTCAGATGAACTTTAAAAAGTAAAATCTTAATAATAGGAATATACATCAATGAAGAAGTGTTTTATTCTTTGAACAATTTTCCCTCAATAAACGCTAGGGTGCCTGTAATGCAGCTTTACCTAGGGTGCCAGTAATGCAACTGATAGTTTGGTTTCAAAACTGTTACTTCAAACAGTAAATAAGTGCCCAGTCAGATCTTAAGGCTGTGCAGAGGCTAACCAGCACATAACAAAAACTACTCAACAGTTAAGTCAGTAGAATAAAATGATTTGGAAGGGAGTCTCCTGTGAAGTAATTTATTACATCTAATTATTACACCTAATAAACAACATGCTTCCCCTAGTCATACAGGCAGGAACAGAGAACATAATTCTTGCATGGCTCCACGTTTTCTTCATTATGTTCACTACTCTTTCAGTATTTAAGAATAAAGGTCTCATTTTTATTACATAAGACATTTTACACACACAAAAGGAAAAAGTAAACAAGGCAGACTTATTGAACAATAAGCCATTCACAACATTTAATGACATCAATTCTTTAGTTGGTTATACTCTATGTACTTCAATATACTGAAGCACATGAAACACAGTCAACACAATCATCACAATATTTGCAATCATGATAGTTCAAATTGAATAAAACTGTGCACAGTATTATTAAAATGCATGTAATGTGATTGTCAGGTTTTAATTTCATGATATTTTGGGAGTAAAAAGTGATTTTTTAACTGAAAACTACTTTCCCGAGGGTGTTGTGGAAGCCAAAATATTATTATGATATAGCATCTATGTATATCCAAAGCACAGAGTAGCCATGACCTTTGTCGACGAGAGCTGAACAGAAAATGGATGTCTACTACAACCTCTCCTGAACACTCCATATATCTTCTTTTCTCTCTTTTACTCACTCTGAGTGTAACTTTTTCTCCAGTGGTCCTGTCCTGCCTCCTTAATGTTTAGTTGTCACTTACCTGCCCTGTTTAGTCCCGGCAGGTCTTTAGTCCGTCTTTCAGTGCGTCGATGCATGCCAGTACTAAACGTGGGGGGTTGGGGGGGGGGGGGGCTGCGGCATAACAGGGCAGATGGTTGCCAGGGCGGCCCAGCGCCTCGTGGCCAGGCTTTGCCCGGGGACAATGGCAAAGCCGGGGCCACAGCGTGGCAGCGAGCCGCGTCCCGACAATGCCAGCGCCGCTGAGGGTTGCGACCTGGAAACAGGGCCGACCGTGGTAACAGCTTGGTGGAGCAGCGGTGGGGCCGCAGCGGGGGTGGATGTCTCGCCGTCCGTGTCAATGTCGCTGCGGCGAACCGCGTGAATGTCACTGTCCACCCCTCACCTCTTGCAACCCCTCCAACCGAATTGCAAGACTACTGTCTGACCAAACCAGTGCTGCTTTCCAGCCCAGGGTACCAGGGACATTGATTGCTTTGATCCGTGGTGAAATCCGAAATCCTGGAGGATTTTCATTATATATTCCGGGTATTCTAACTCTTTTGGGATTTTCTTTCTTTCTGGAACCTTTGAAAGTCTGTAATTTGCGCTGTATGTATTGATTTATTTTTTGCATCAACATAAGATCAAGGCATATGAGGAATAGTCCTCAACCAAGCTATAGCCTTTAAATGAAGTTCTCAACGTCAGTGTGTGCTTGGATTAACCTGAGGTTCTCCTGTCATCCTCAGTTACATCATCGTCAGACTATAATGTTTCAGAAAGTATTAACATAATTTATTTGCAAGATTTACCAGTCATTACACACACACACACACACACACAATATAATGCCAGCACAGTTATAGTGGTTTGCATTAACTAACTGCTGATTTGAACTAACGGACCACTTTCACAACTCTTAGGAACAATAGTAAAATGATGTTATTCCTGTCATAATCTTCAAATTGGTTTCATGGCAATTACTTGCTCTTATCATGATATCTTATTATGATATTTTAACATTCTAGTAAAGTAATCCTAAAGATCTACTTTAAAGTAAATTGTCTCTATTTGAAGAAGGAATCCTTCAATCCAACTTCTTGGTTTCTTAGCTTAATACCACAACTTAAATATGTATTGGATTGGATGCAGCTAAAACTGAGTTGTTAGAAACTATTTTATACATTTGGAAAGTATTCTAAAGTGTCTGGCTTGTGCTAATACTAGATAAATTATGTCAAATGAAATGCAGGCTGACACCTAACCCGGAATTTTAAAATACACAGTTTCAAGAAGTTTTGGACTACAATATAAAGCCTGGCTACAAATGTCTGTGAAGGCCACCACTCACCACATGTTGAGGACTTTAATTGCATTAGACTAGAGCACACTTCATGTGAAGGACTCTGGAGAGCTGACCATTGAAACTGGCCATTGAAGCCCTTGCTCCATGGTAGCTCAGCAGGGTAGCGGTCAGAGAGCTCGGCACTTAGAATAGGGAACCTCCGTGTCAGCTCAGAGGGGGGTCACACTACCCACCTCTAGCCCCATTCCCCCCTGGCAATTCAGCCCTGTGACTGATGATGTCCCCCTCCTGTGGCAGCTGACAACACAGCAAAAAAGCACCTCAAAGGGCACTCTTGGTAAAACAAAAAAGGCCTCTAATTGTGCCGGTTGGCTGGTGGTCGGTCCCAGGGGTTGGCCTGTTGAAAAGCCCAGGATTTTGGGAAGCTGCAGTGTGAGGAGCGAAAGCAGGTCGCGGTGATAGATGGGGGACGCCGTCGGGCCTGGTGTGGACACAGACACTGAGGCAATTAGTTCCCATTGTTGGTGAGGCATTGTGGGGCCAACCTGGTGATGTGTGAGGTCAAATGTTAGCGTTTAATGGTGTCATGTGGGGTGAAACGGGACTAGTCTCTGAGCATTTTAACGCACTGCACAAACCAAAGCGACACATTTTCATGAACTCTGTCAAGAACTACCGAACTTCAGAATCCTAGAACCTGAATGACGGGCAGCTCTTTTAATATTTCTGCATTGTTAAAATATTTAACAAAATTACGAAAAAAAAAAAAAAACGACAATGAGACAAGAACTGGCTTGGCCCAACACACCATATATTATAAATCCAATGAAAATGGAGCGTTTCCCCATTCAGCTGTGTTATCAAGACTCAGAGTGGCCAGACATTACCTCTGCAGGGTCATCTTGGAAGGCAAAGCCTGGCGAGGGAGCAGACAGCTTAGTCAGTAATGTAACAGGCGCTTCCCAGCCAGAGCCACACTTCTCCCGATCCCCTCTTTCCTGACTCAGTGGTGGTGCTGTGGCTGAATTCGGACCTCAGTGGCACCCAACCTCTGGTTCTGCATGCCTCAATATCCAGGGGCTGTTTTTTTTTTCTTTTAAGTAATCCTCATTGCACCTATTCACACAGGCTCCCTGTTTCTAGCTCCTAGTCAACTTAGTAGCAAATATTTTGTAATTTTTTTTAGAGTAGTTTGTCTTAGGATGTTTTCCCGAATGTTTTTTCACTAGTCTGCCAGGCAGACATTGCCTTGTAGTATCAGTCTGTGAGCTCAGTAATCTGGGTTGGCTACGGCAAAGCCTAGTTAAGGATGACTGATGACCGTTCACATTGTAGGTAAATTGGGTGCCCTTTTAACGTTTTTTTGCCCCCTCTGTGGCAAAGCCCATGGTCCGCACCTGTACAGTGCATGTTGGCTCAATCAAAATCCTGGATACGGGATAGGTTTGATCCGGCAGACTGACCAATGAATACCAAGGCCTCTGTGACGCTTCACGGAATTGGTCAACAGGTTTGTCAAGCAATGTATTGAGGATGTTTTCTCTACAGTGATTATTAAAACAACCTAGTCAGAAACTCTGTGTTATTGGCAGCATCCACTGAAAACACTTACCAACGAATATAAGAACTATCCAGTATGATGCAACTGAAGACATGAATAAGTACAAATGGACTTTGGAAAGCGATCAAAGAAACACGCACCTCACGCCCAGACAAGCTGAACACAAATACAATGTAAAAAAATAAAAATAAAAACAGAAGGAAAAAAACACTGCAGACCCCCTGGCCAGAGCCCCTGATGCTAATGTGAAAAGGGTCTCACGTTCCCTTCAGACAATGCGAGTGGGACTTTCAAACACCTCAACCCTCGTAAGGCTGCCGACCCAGAGGTCACCCCAGCATGTGAAGATCAGCTTGCGGGAGGGTTTCTGATCATATTCCAGACGCATTGCACCCAGCAGCCCACAGCTGACTTTCCCCTGGAAAGGTGAGCAGGGTTGGTCCTTGTTGGCCTTTGGATCCTTGTTCAAAAGCAGCTGGAAGTGGTGATGGAAGGCCAGTACGGATATATTTTCCCTTTGGCGTAAAAACAAAATTCCAATGCCCCTGGGTAGGCAAGGAGACCTCTGTCAGGGTGCTGACTTTCGGACAGGGTGTTAAATGGGTGTCCTGACTCTGTGGTCACTAAAAACTCCAATGGCTGTTAATGTAAGGTAAGAAGTAGGGTTGTTATTGACAACTCATGGCTCTTCATCCGGCACCATTATTTTCGCCACACAGCAATTTGCATAACTAGACATGAGCAGCACCTACTGTCAGTGGACATGCTGCTAATCCACTACAGCTTGGGTTTCAACACCAAATGTAGAACCCTCAAAGTTCCTCAGAAAGCCAGTAGACTGGGCCTGGAACTGGATCCTAGACTTCCCGAAAGGCAGATCCCAGGTGGTGAGAGAAAGCAAAGCGGCATCATTGCGATCAGCAGTTCAAATCCTGTTTGCTGCACACCAAACAATCCCCAGGGATCTCTCATAAGCCGGTGCAAATTAGCTTAGCACTGTCTAGAGTAGTGGGATTGAATTTCAGAGAAGACTGCCTGGTCTCATCACGTGCCAAAATCCTTGTGGTTGAGTTGGGCACCTATGAGCACAGTCGTAGCCACAGGCCAGGGAATACGCTCTCCTCCAAGCGCCTCCTGGCCAGAGAATACGCTCTCCTCCAAGCGCCTCCTGCCTAGGTGAGCAGTGTGAACGGAAGCGGAGTGGACATGCAAAGGAGGATACATCTCCGTGGATTTTCTCAAGACCCACTGGGATTTGCTGCAATAAGGCAAGGTCACAAACTACTACAGGTCTACCATTGAACGTGAACTCTCATTCTGCATCACCGCTAGGCATGCCAAATGTTTTCAGAAGAACGATGAGGTCGGACCAACGCGCCACTGGGGCAAGCTGTCCCCCGGGACATTTACTCCGCACGGAGCTGGAAAAAAGGTCACAGAGTTAATAATGGACTTCAGCCACCAAGCCACATGGGCTGTTCACACTGGAAGCATCTAGAGGACAGAGACGGTTCAGCAGCATCCGAATCAGGACA
>JACXGI010003372.1:0-19526 GCA_016801175.1 Esox masquinongy | reverse complement strand
ACACACATACACACACACACACACACACACACACATTGCTGTACCATGTCTTTATATTCTATTATTTCCTATTGTCATTTGTACTCATTTGGACTTTCGTGTAATACAGTATGTTAGAATTACTTTGTTTATTCACCTGAAAGATTTAGGATCCAATACACAAGCATTTCGTTACAGCCGTGACAACATCTGCTATAATGTGAATGCGACCAAACCTGGTCAACTGGATTTAATTAATCAGATATAATCAAATGCATTTAATTGTGTCTAAAGACTAACCCAGGAAGACCCTTGATAACCTTTGAAGACCGGCCCAAACACTGTTCGCTCCTTACGTTATTTTACTCTCAGGCATGAGGGCTCAACTACATTTGCACTACGTTTGTACTACTATTGTAGAAACGTTTCTTCATTCAGTCAACAAGACAAACAAAGGCTTTAACCGATACTTACTAAGTATGTAATGTACACAGGCAAAATACATGAATGTAAAATGCAGTTAATGTAGGCCACTGTCAGCCGAGACATCTATGTGAACAGCCGAGACATCTATGTGAACAGGTGTACGTGTTATTTCTGTAGAATTCTAGACAAGTACGTGTCAACGAAAAAAATGTGAAAAGTGGTGAGGGCATTAATGGCACCGCGGCATCAGACAGACAGAGACAACGAGTTGGGTCTGCTCCTCTCGCGCTATCCACGTACTGCTGTGCTCTTTCAAACCACTAGAACGTGCTCTTCAACAGATTATGCGTGCACTCCCTCTTTTTCATCTCCCTCTACTCACGGGTATGGCCGGTCGGCCTGGAGCTCTGCTTCTAATTTGTATGAAGCAGAAAGAATGCAATTTCTAACTGTGAAAGCAGTATACCACCAACACAGAAGGCACCCTTGAAGATCTAGAGCCAGCAGAGCTGCTACGGTGAAAATATTAACATACTGGCTCCTTCCGGCCAATACTGGACTTGATACCTTTTTCTCCCAAGCGTAACTAAAGCTTTACTGCTGGATTCTGTCTCTGAGCTCTAGCAATAGAGAGATGATATGATGAAATACTATATAGAACAGTCAAACTGATTATATATATTTACAGTGCATATAAAAAGTCTACACACCCCTGTTAAAATGCCAGGATTTTGTGATGTAAAAGAATGAGATAAAGATAAATCATGTCAGAACTTTTTCCACTTTTAATGTGACCTATAATGTGAACAATTCAATTGAAAAACAAACTGAAATCTTCGAGGGGGAAATATGAAAATTAAAAACCTTACAATAACCTGGTTGCATAAGTGTGCACACCCTCTTATAACTGGGGATGTGGCTGTGTTCAGAATTAACCAATCACATTCAAACTCATGTTAAAAAGAAGTCATTACACACCTGCCATCATTTAAAGTGACTCTGATTAATCACAAATAAAGTTCAGCTGTTCTAGTAGGATTTTCCTGACATTTTCTTAGTTGCATCCCAGAGAGAAAGCCATGGTCCACAGAGAGCTTCCAAAGCATCAGAGGGATCTCATTGTTGAAAGATATCAGTCAGGAGTAGGGTACAAAAGAATTTCCAAAGCATTAGATTTACCATGGAACACAGTGAAGACAGTCATCATCAAGTGGAGAAAATATGGCACAACAGAGACATTACCAAGAACTGGACGTCCCTCCAAAATTGATGAAAAAAACGAAAAGAAACTGGTCAGTGAGGCTTCCAAGAGGCCTACAACAACATTAAAGGAACTGCAGGAATTTCTGGCAAGTACTGGCTGTGTGCTACATGTGACAACAATCTCCTGTAGTTTTCATATGAATGCGCTATGGGGTAGAGTGGCAACACGGAAGCCTTTTCTTACAAAAAAAACCATCCAAGCCCGGCTGAAGTCTGCAAAAACAAACATTAAGTCTCCCAAAAGCCCTTGGGAAACTGTGTTATGGTCAGATGAAACCAAGGTTGAACTTTGTGGCCATAATTCCAAAAGGTATGTTTGGTGCAAAAACAACACTGCACATCACCCAAAGAAGACCACAGTGAAGCATGGTGGTGGCAGCATCATGCTTTGGGGCTGTTTTTCTTCAGCTGGAACCGGGGCCTTAGTCAGGCTGGAGGGAATTATGAACAGTTCCAAATACCAGGCAATTTTGGCACAAAACCTACAGGCGTCCGTTAGAAAGCTGAAGATGAAGAGGAAGTTCACCTTTCAGCACGACAACGACCCAAAGCACACATCCAAATACAAAAAAGCATGGCAACACCAGAAGAAGATTAATGTTTTGGAATGGCCCAGCCAGAGCCCAGACCTGAATCCAATTGAATCCAATATATATATAACAGTAAAAAGGACCTCACATGAGTTTGTTGTATTTTGTCTATACACCATGGCTAAAAGCAGCCCTAAGAAATGTTATACTGGCAATATATGTATATATATATATATATATATATATATATATATATTTTACTCACCCTCATGACCTATTGCTAGGAAAAACCCTGGAAATTGAATTACAATATTACACTTATTATTCCATCTCTGTGGGGAAAACAAGAGGAATGACATCATCAGACATGAAATAAATGTATTCCTTTACAGAGAGTCATTGTATTGCACTGAGAATACGGTTTCCCCAACTTCACACGAGCTTGAAAGGAGCAGGAACAGCAGACGACTTTGATTGACAGGCAGAAGGGGCTGTGGATCTATCAGTGTCTGGTTGGAGGGGTGGGAGCGTTTTAACTTCCCTGACTGACAGGCAGGGGGCGGGACTCTCCTTGATTCTGATGGACCGAGGCAGGAATGGGACTGCTCTTGGCCCAGTCTTACAGTAAGCCCTGTTCAGATGGTCATCTTAAATTAGAAACACATTGAGCCCTGAGTGACGCCATGAACTCTTCGCCCCTCGCTGTTTTAATTTTCTTTTATTTGAATATAACTTTGTAATTAATACATGTTATATTCCTACTGGAAATAGAAACAGTTGTTTCTTATGGATTTTTGCAGAGGTTGTAATAGACTGTGTATTCAGGATATATAAAAGCTCTATTGTGTCTGTCTAATGCGCAGTTAAAATACCAAGGCCCTCTTCCTTGTTCCACATGTCCATATGGGTGCCGAAAGGACCCACACCCCTTTAAGAGGAGTCATAAATGTAAATAATTAAATGAGAAAAGGAATTAAAGGGATATGCAAGACTGCACTGACAATTGAAAGTTGCAGATGAGGGCCAACACCAACTGTTCCATACCTTTGTGGTCCACAAAATGACCAATTTAGACGGATCTATTTAGATTAATTATGTGCATTCAGCTAGCCAGCCTGATGTTCCCCAGGGGGTGTAGGGGAAAGACTAGAGGATGGGTCACTGGTCCAGAGAAGATACCCCCCTGCTAACTGACAATAGTGAGATCCAGCAGCATAAGTGGAATTAGGCCATATCTCACACTTGTCTGTCTCACAAAATGCATCAAATAACACACAAGCCAATGGATTATTTATTAATACGAACTAGGTGGATTGAACCCTGAATGTTGATTGGCTGATGGCCATGGTGTATGAAACCGTATATCACAGGTATGACATGACATCACTTTTACTGCTCTAATTGCATTGGCAACCATTTTATTGCCATTTTGTTCCTCATGCTTTATTGCTAACCTTGTGAAAATCTCTCTCATACCGCTATCTTCTGAGGTAGCACACATTACCGTCTAGAAACAGCCATGGGACCAAAACAGTAAGTTTACTCTTAAGAGTATGGCACTAGCCGATTATCAGCAGTTAGTATTAAAAATATTTATAAATATTGAAGATGTAAATAATTCTTATTGCTAGACTCATGACAACAATGGACTAAGTGGCTGTAGCAGGCTAACCTGTTCATTTCACCGGGAGCTGGATGAGTTCCACAGCACAAGCCACGCCTCCACGCCTCTGCATTGGCCAGAGTTAATGTGATTAAGCTGGAGGAGTGGCCTGCTGTTGCTATATTTACTTTATTTAGGCTGCCTTATGCATGAAAAGACATTTAGATATTGAGCTATTTGTAAGAGGATCTTGTTGATAACAGGCTGGTCAAGTTGCTGAACGTATATCCCTTGTTTAAAGACCATACAACCCCCTCTCGGCTCGTCTCTCTTTACATGCCAACGTAAATTGAAACATTATGTAATTACGTAAGGCACGTTTCTCTCGTTTTTTCTCTCGTTTACTCTCATTCAAATAGTCTAAAAAAGGCTCTTTAGTTCACATCATAACCATTGCCATCTTTTAATCAGCCTCTTACTGACTGTGGAAACAGACGGAAGATTCTCATATCCAATTCAGACAAATGTTCTCTAAGGCCTGGATTGAATACGACAATGGGTTCTAGGCATTGCAGCTTTTAAAAGCTATGTTCACACAGATTACCATTCCCGGTAAAGGCTGCAGATGTTGGCTCAATCAGAAATTGCCGCAATGCCTATAACCCACTTGTGGATTGAATCCAGACATTGTTCTCCCATTGACATGCTATTTGCCCCTTTCTGATTTTCTCCCTCAAAATAGTTTGAGGAAATTTTTTCACAAAATGTTTTCAGATCTTGACCATAACCAAACACTTTGGTTGTTTATCAGTCTCTCACATCGCTGTGGAGACGTTTTAACCCAGTCTTGCATGCAGCACTGTTTTAACTTCTATTTGTGGGTTACTGAGCATGAACTGCTCTTCCTTGGTCCTGCCACAACATCTCCATTGGGTTTAGTCCGTTGACTAGGCTTTCCAAAATGTTACTTTTGCCTTTTCAGCCATTTGAATGGAGATTTGTATATTTTGGATCATTGTCTTGTTGCATTAACCATGACCTGACATTTTCCTTTAGTATTCTTTAATACAGAGCAAAGCATGGTTTCTTCATTACTGGCAAGTTTTCTATGTCCTGGAGCAGCAAGGCATCCTAGACCATCACATAAACTCCACCATGCATGCCTGCTGAGATGGGCCATAGTTCTGTGTAATGCAGCGTTGGATTTTTTTCAATGCCAAATACTATAGGATTTGTGCTGATCAAATGTATATTCAAGTTTTTTAAAAGCACCTGGAAGCACCTATCAACTCTCTTGGAAGAAAGTCCTTCGGACAGATGAGTCCAAATTTTTGTTTTATGGCTGACTTGAAGCAGCACTGCATTGAAGACTATGCAAAAGTCCTCCAAATTGACCATTGAAGACTATGCAAAAGTCCTCCACGTTGACATACGAGTCTGATGAACAACTGAAGGGGGCAGCAGAAAGTCCAGTGGTCAAACAGTTAATGTGTAAACAACATTTAGTATAAAAATCTGAAATCAGAAAAAAGGCAAATACTTTTCCATGGTGGCGGGTGGAGTCCGGGGTGGCAGGTGGAGAGCAGGGTGGTCGGGGTGGTGGGTGGAGGCCGGGGTGGTTGGTGGAGGCTGGTTTGGCGGGTGGAGAGCAGGGTGGTCGGGGTGGTGGGTGGAGGCCGGGGTGGCGGGTGGAGGCCGGGGTGGTCGGGGTGGCGGGTGGAGGCCGGGGTGGCGGGTGGAGGCTGGGGTGGCGGGTGGCGGGTGCAGGCCGGGGTGACGGGTGGAGTCCAGCACAGCAGCAGACTGAGAGGACTTAAATCCACCACCACATCTTGAGACTGGTAGGATGGATCCTGATGTCAGTAGTTGGGTCGCTGAGCCAATGCTCATGTTCCCTGGCTGAACGGGCCATTTCATATACTCCAACCCATGTTAATAGGTTACACATCACAAATCTGCACATTAAAAACCTTGGAGCATTATAACATTTAGAAATTATACTTGCCCTGTTTGCAAACATCTGATTCTCATTGAAAATAGTCATATTTAATGAGCATAGATGGGAACAATCAGACGTTGTCTGTGGGCTAATTGTAAAAAGGCGGTGGATTTTCTCTTATGGGAAATGTTGATGGCATTGGAATTGATTACCTCCCTTCATCAAGCACGCAGGTAATTAGTCTTAATTAAAGGTGTTGCGTCATTTGTGGTTTCAGAGATTTCTGATAGACTTGGTGGTATGAATTTTTTATTGTCAAATAAATTCATTGACTCATTCATTCAACATCCCAAATAATTAAATAATGCTCAGTAACCCGCCCCCCCCTTCCACAAATACAAACTGGAAGTGCATCACTGAGAAAACTATCCACTGCGTTTACAACACCTTCATAACGACCACCATAATTGGCATGAACATCACAGTGGAGACGTATATTTTAATCTTGGGGCATTGTACTTATTTATCTCTAGTTATTAGCCACAAAGCTCCAAATCTAATAACTCTAGCTTGGAATGAGAAAGGTAAATATTGTGTGTGGCAGTGGGGTTAGTGAGGCATGAAACCCCCAAGACCCACACACACACATACACACACACACACACACAAACACACACACACAGAGTGTGGAGAGCTGAGATGAGGATTTGTTTTAATATGGGCCTCTACATGTGAAGTGAAGCAGAAAGTGGATGCGGCGCCTCAGAGGCCAGGGAGCCTGGAGTTATCTCTATTATTCCTCCCTTTTCATATCCTCCATATTGTGCGGCAGGGCGGGCGGATGGACAATTCATGAGAAGCCTGAGAAGACGAAGGGGAGGAGTCATTATTGAACATGATGGAGGCTCACTGTGCTACTGATTCACTGGGGTTTGAGGTGCTGATTCACTGGGTTTTGCGGTGCTGATTCAATGGGGTTTGCTGTGCTGAATCACTGGGGTTTGTGGTGCTGAATCACTGGGGTTTGTGGTGGTGTACCAGTGTTGTTGGCCTGGTGAATGACTGAAGGCTACCTGTACCAAACTTATCTTCCGACACCTTCAGCTGTTCAGGCATTCATCAGATCCTTCAAACTGTATTGTCTCATTCTCTACACTTAATGAATTAATGAAGCAATGTCAGCTGGAAAGGTTTCTGATATACTCCATTGTCTCTGTGTGGCTTTATGTGATAAGCTCTTTGTCCTCCAGCAGTCCATTATACATTCATAGAGATATGTCTGGGTTCAAAAGGGACGTTCCTGTCAGAGTCTCCAGAGTTCCACTTAAGTGGCCACTGCTGTGGCCGTTGTCTATATTCAGGTGCACTCAAACTTTTACTGCGTAACACGTGGATATTTTTGAATAGCACTAATTAAAGCAATAATGAAACCATAGAAGTCGTTGATAGTGGAGGTGATTAAAAGTAGTGTTTGAAAGTCTGGTATCAGACTTCATAATTTCCCCTTTAATTTTGAATTAATTGGAATGAAATGTAAGCCACACCAGACATAGAATGTGACCCTCTAATCGGTAGGCTTTGCAAAGAGCAAGATAAAAACCTTTATACAGGTTCAAGTTAATTAAAATCCTTTTTAATTGTATTTTATTAAAACCCTTACATTTCTGCCACTAATACAGTATGTGCCCCCAAGTAAAAAAAAAAATGCAAAGGCGAGAGGGAGAGAATCAAGAAAGAGGACTGAAAAAATTAAACGCGTCTTTTTTCTCTTCTCTTCTTCGCCTTCTTCTTCTGAACTGTCAGCGAATTCGGGGCCGAAAATTAATTATTTCAGCTTGATAAACCTTTTCATCTCCTTGACTCCTTCGCACAGAAAAGCCAATTAATAATGTCAAACATGCTCTCCTCTCTGGGGACGGGAGCGCCGCTGACGAGTGTGTTTACCGTGGAGGGCCGGCACGGAATGAGTGCGCCGTCGGAAACTTCCTAATCACAACGCACCTGTCAGGGGCTCGCCTCATTATCTGTGTACTGAGGGCAAACCTCATTTTGTCAGGCGAGGCTTTTCCCCAGAACTAACAACTGCCTTGGGAAACATAGAGCACTGTCGGCCAGTAGATGATTCACTTAATTATGGAACCGGGCTGAAGCTCTGGCGGGAGGTGCATATCTAATGACTGCAGTGAGAGACATGACTGGGTCAAGGCCGATGGATAATATGCTGTAGATTGTACAGAGAGTTGTACAGATCCTGCGATCTGGAGATGATGAAGGCTTTTTTCAGTAGTATTGGAGAATTGGAATTCAGTTCAACTGATATCTTCTGAGGTCCTTTGAAAGCGTCTTTAAAATTCAAAGATTCGGGAATTGCTGTGAATATTTCCTATTTTTGTTTGGCTGCGTTATCGGCAAACTGTTTTCCACCTTGGTGGTTGTATAAGAGCACCGTGGTTGGTGCTCTTATACAGCATCCAGGAACACATGAAAAGTGCACGCTGAATGTATTCCTCCACTTGAAGCCTTTATTAACCTTGAGCTGTCTATATTTATATGTATATATTTAGTATCGTCTTGTTGTTTGCTAAGATCCTCTAAGTGATGATTAAACCGATCTGTGACAGACAAGGAGGTATGCGTTTGGGGGTGTCTACATCCTGCTCTTTCAGAAGTGATCTGGCAGGAGAGACGTGTGTGCTTCTTCTCTCCATGCATTTAACAGGTCCCAGTAATGAAATATGGACCTGGGCAAACGGTACATGTCTGCAAGGAGACGGACTGACGCTGATCACTGACAGGATGATCAAGATGTAACTTGACTGGCGCTACGGTGGCTAAATAACTTCTGCTATCATCCCCCTCCTGTCTGTGTGTGTGTGTGTGTATCTGTTTCCTTCCATGTGTGTGTCTTGTCCCACTAGTAAGTACTTCGGCTAATCAGAAGTCCCATCCTTACCCGAGTGCCCTGCATGCAGAATCCTTATAGGAACCATGTGGAACAAACTGTCTCTGACATTACACCCATCATCTCACTCACTGGCCTGCCCACTGAAGGGTCGTTAAACTTTCATTTGGAAAAGGCTGTCTGGCCGGCCTCCGGGCAGCATATTGATGGCATTAATGCGCGTCGTTTATGGGACGCATTGCTATCTGTGGGTGGATCTGGATGTGAGCAGGGGATTTAGACATCATCAGACAACTGTTTGCTTTTTCACCAATATGGAGACGTCTGATGTTTGTCTTGTTTGTGGTAGAACACACATTTCGTATCTCTCTTGTAAGCCTTTCCGTGAAGTTCTGTTGAAAACAACAGGTTGGCCAAGTTATTCCGTGGACCCAAGTGAGTTGGCAGCTCGAACGCAGCTCAACAGTGCATCTGTGTTGGCCTCATCTATTTTTAATTTCACCATGAGACACATTTTACTATAAGCATCACATTTTACTGTCTCACGACTGGGTGCCATGGTGTAGAATAGCCAGCCTTCAGTGTAACTATCATTCCCTAAATCGTCCCTTGCCTTCTCCAGTGAGCAGCTGTATGCCCGTGTTATGGGCTAGTGGAACCAAGGAGGGGTGTAATTGGAGGGGTATCAGGAAAAGTGTCATGGGTCAAAGACATGCCTAGTTCTTGTGTCTGTGTCTAAGTGGTGGAGAAAGATAGTTGGACCTCTTCCCTGGAACACTGGGAACAGTGGTCTTAACTTGATCCCTCTTTCTACTGGCTATGTCTACATTAACGCTATTAACCTCTTAATAATTCAAACCCCTGACCTACCGGATCCCCCTCCAAAAAAATCCCTCGCTAAGCACACTAGCTAAAATTTCAACATGGTTGTTTATAATAACAGGCTGCTCTGGGTTCATTGATATTAATTGACAATGTGCATGAATGGCTTTCAAATCTCTTGAAATGAATGACAGACCTGTCGGTCTAACCTTCGGTCAGCTCCGGCAGCCACAATGTCTTCTGGAGTGACAGTAAATCAGAACCTCGACGGCTGCCAAAACCCTGATCCTCGTGCTGACGGACGTCACGTTTACTCGCTGGCGAAACCCGCAGATCACCACGAAGCCCCCCCCCCCGTGCTCCGACATTGACTGTTGTTGGCATGTTTTATTCAAACTGTCAAAACAGGCACAGTAACAGATCTCTGAATTTCTTGAAATGGCTATTTTTTTTTTTTGCATTTAGTGCCAAGTTCCATTTTGTGTGCCTGACCAGTATTTCTGCAGTTGACGGAACCAAACAACTGCAGTGTGTAGATTTTGCTTCTCTGGGCTTAAGATGATAACATGTAACTGAACTCTGGCATAGAACAAAAAAAAAAAAACCATCTTCAGCTCCTATACTGTGAAAAATACATTTTTCTAACATGACCAAACCAACAGATCACGCAATTTAACAATTTTGGCCAATCATCACCCATATAATTCTGATAAATCGTTTTTCCTAAAGACAACAACGAGAGCCAACCCCAAGTTATGTGGTCAGGAAGCCCTGTCTCCCCCTGGGACTTACCTTGCATATTTTAAAGATTTGTGCTACTTAAATTAAAAAGTTTTATTTTCTGTCCAAGTATTGTACATCTCAGTGTGGAACACCCATGCAATTGAAGGAAAGACCCACCAAAACCTCAGCAGTGACAAAACTGCCAATTTGTGGTGTTTGTGATGTCGACGTCTACATTCTGTCACGTTTGCTGTAACTTACTATGCAAAAAGAGGTACTGGATTTAGCTTGCTTCATTTGTGTCTTAACATTGAAGTCAGATGGATGCTAAACAATGATATTTCTGCGCATTTACACATAGATGAATGTGTCCCCAAAGTCACCTTTTCCAAAATTCTATATGTTGAAAAAATTCCAGGACTTAAATATAGACTCAGTACCAGACACAACACAGCAACTGGAAAAAGCATGCTTTAACTTTATTTATTTTATTTCTCTTTTGGTTAAATTGCCCCAATAGTCTGTATGGAGCTTGCGGGACAAAGCCAGAAGTATATCAATCAGAGGAAATCCATCTCTTGTCAGACAGTGTGACATCCCACTGCAACTCCCCTTCAGTGTGTAAATGACACACCATCTGCCAATGAACAAAGTTAGAGGTGTAGACAGCAGATCAGCTTGGAATGCCTGCTCAATGCCAATCTCCCTGGCTGCTACATAAGTTCTGTTGGAAACTAAAAATGGCCTCAGCTTTTTGTGAGACAACATCAAGTATCTCAGTTTCCGCAACGTTTTTCCAACATCTCACTTGACTTGGATTTGTCATGTGTTAGCCACAAACTGGTGTCCCGGAGGCACACCAGTTAAGGGGCCAGGGAATCTGTAGTGTGTATCATTGTTCCCTGTGGCTTGTATAGAAATGATACATGGCGTATCTGGATGTTTGCGCAAGCTATGTCTACATTAATTTCATGAGTTTCTTAAAAGCCATAAAGGGTGACAGACACATTGCTCAAAAGCCAGTAGACTCATATATCCGGAAATTTACTTTTGGGAATTTTTTTCTCCGCTTGAACATTAGAAGTTTGGGGTTTAGGTTGATTAAGTCGCTGTCTAGCTCCCAAGCAACTGGATGAGGTTACGAAGCACTCAGTTTATAATCTAGCCACTAATCAAAATGCACTAAGCTTTACTTGAAACGTTAGGGCTTTTCCTGAGGGGAAATTGTGCAAGAGTAGTCCAGTCAGTCAAGTCTGGGAAAAAGTGCCTTCCACGCATAAGAGGTTCTGTCCCGCCAACAAATATGATTTATTAATTTGTGAATTTGACAGTATTACCAAGATTCTAAATTGGTAGAATTACTCTATGTGTTCAGGCATTTTGAAAGTTTACATGCGAAGCAATACTTGGACAATTTTGTATTGCCGGAGCGACAATAAAATAACAAACCTCAAACTGATGCAAATCTCTTGGCTGCTGCTTTAAAGAGAAGATACTTTACTTCTCGTGGGATGAAGCACATACAATGACAGGAAGCCAGACGACAAGACATTACTGAAAGATTAATATGCCGTATTTGAGAAGACATATACAGCCAGATGTGAGTGAATAAAATATTCTCTCTAAAGATAATGTTGCATACTGTCATGCAAAAGGAGCTGTGACCGATGACTCGGATTAAACACTGAGGGCTTTGAGGATGACTGACCGTTTGTTTGTCTCTGTGCAGATAGCGTAGCCAGGTTGGCCTATTGCTCAGAGGGCTGCTGGTTCAAATCCAGGAATGGACATTAAAAGCCGTACTTACAAATATATTTCGTTAATGTATGACATACTTTATACTTCTAATTCTGGGGCCAAATCATCCCTTTCTGTTAGATATCCTCTAGGAATGTAACTCACCAGATTTCAGTATGGGAAGGAAGGTTTATCTAAAATAGAAAACATGAATGTGATACATTTTCGTTACCGTGAAAACGTATCTCTCTCACGTGACTAGCCAGGACAACTTTGATCTGTTCTGTCACATATCTAGATTGATGAGACTGTGGAGAGACTCACTCCATTCAGACCAACGAATCCCAAGATCCTTTTCCCCACCCAGCTTGTCCCCGTTCCCGTTTCTGCGATGCATTGTCAAGATGAGTGTGTGACAAGTCTGCCCTGCCAACCCCGGTCCAACTACTATTTGAGTGCTTTCATATCATTTGAAGGTTTGTTCTAGCCCAGTGTTTTTCAAAGTCTGGGTGCCAACCCATAGACGGGTCGTGGGGGATTAAAATTGGGTCTCCAGCAGACTTGGCTCCACAAACGGCCAAAGCCTGGCATTGCCCCCACATACAGATTTTGTGCCACCCCGGTTTCTCATGAGCTTGTCAGCCGCTAACCTCATCCAATTGTTATTACAGCACATTTAGGCTGAAGTGTCTGGGAACGAGATTACTTTGCTGCAAATGTATTCCACCACTCCGGATGCTAACCACTTAACGTGAAGTTGCCTGCACAATTTGAACACCTGCAAGCGAGTGTATATGGTGTGTGTGTGCGGTGTAAGCTGTGGATGCTAGCTAGAAGTACTGGCAAATAATGGACCGGGAAGAAGTAAAATGTAATCTCTCCAAGGTGCAGCTTGTAAAAACTGATAAACTAAGTTGGTGTGGATGCTACATGAAAATGTTTTCATGCAATTGCTACTGCTAAAACTAAAATGCTCACTGGTCATGCAAAATGAAAGCAAGCATGCCTGGTTAATGTGTGAATAAGTGTTAAAGTATGAATTTTGTTTCGTAATACGTACTCCACCCGTTTGATAATATACACTTATGCTTGTGGCTAAACCTATTTGTGTATTTTTTAGATCCAACCATTTTAATTTAGCTTCATGTGTGTAGCAATGTGCAGACAGATAGCTGAATATGTGTAGTCTGGTGAATTGGAATATGCAGCATTGCCAAGTGGGTGTGGTCAAAGTAAGACATTGGCCAATGTGTGGCTCAGATACAGCAGTACTACTCAGTACGACAATTATTACGACTACCACTGCTACTACTAATAATAAAAACATGAAGAATGCTGCACGTTTTGAGAACGACCTTTCTGTTTTGTGTTATGTGGTTCACAATTGTTTGTCAATTTGAAAAAGTCGGTCGAGTGAAAGAAGTTTGAAAAGTATTGCTCCAGCCTGTACGGTTATGGCGACGTTCTGCATTTTTGGTACTGTTGGTTCCATTTAGCGGGGGAAGTTTAATTCAGCACCAATAAATGGCGGGCATTTGAAATGCAGTATGTTCAAATAGAATTTAGACCCAGGTGTGGTGCTCTTTCTGGCGAAATGCAACCAATAGAACAGTCCTGAAAATTTGCCTCCTCTGACACACCATTGGAGGAAGATGGCATACATTACGGAGAGTGCGTTTTAGGTTGCAGAGGGGAACGTGTAACCCGTGCATGTCAAACAGTCCTCTTGTACTGGTCGGCACCAGCCAATGTCAGTTTAATGAATTCTGAATCGTGGTAACAGCTCTCTCTTCATGGGCGAATATGATTTATTTTCTTTGGCGGATAGCATATAGGGGCAAAAGAAAACAAAAGCAGCAGAAACTCCAGAGGAATTCTGGGTACGCAATTATTTAATGCAACTTAGGAGGAGCAAGGGGGGCAAACAGTGCAGTAGGATTGAGGCCTTTGATGTTAGCATGACAGACCTGGGCCCTGGATGCTCTCTGGCATGTCAGAGCTGTGAATGATCAAGTTTCATTATTTTGATGGGAAAATCATACAACGTTTCAGGGCCTAGGTTTATTTCTGACCGTCAGACCCCTGCCAGAGCATGACTTTGGAATGGCTGGAGTTCACTTAAGATTATGTTATGGAGAACACATTCATCTCCATAGCCCAGGATGGAGGGGAGATAGACGAAATCTATGGATGAGGAGATGTTCCAGTCTGTTTCCTATTTTGTCTTGTTGTGCTGTTCTCCAGAGGTGTTTTTTTTTTGTTGATAGGATTATATTTTTGTTGTGTCCAGATCAGAAACATAATGCAGAAAGATAATGCAGAAAGATAAGCATGCTCAAATGCTTTTGTATCGATTGCGGTTACAGTGTCATAAGGATGTAGCAATTTAGTTGCTGAAGTCAAATCATTTTCAAAAGCATTAGCTTTTTTGAAATTATCCTTTTTTATAAACATATAGTTCAATTTAAAGCACATTCTTCAACCTGAGTATCCTGAACTACAACATCTATATTTTCTTCATTGAAATATAAACATTAAAGGGTTTGCCACTGATCACGTTATAAAAACTTTGTTGTGTTTTGGCAACAGCAATGCAAGTCTTTGGTTTCCTCATTCCCCTTCTGTAATTGGGCTTGACATAATGGTTTACGTTTCTTTTTCTTCCACGTTCTCATGTCCTCATGTTCTCATGTACCTATATTGTCATGTCATCTTTGAGTTGTTTCATTCAGGTGCTGTCTTTTTGAAAGGTTCTGATATTTTCATTCCTCTGTGAAATAAATATGTTTATACCACTATCCTAATCTCTTTATGAACATTGAGAGTAATTATTATTCATCCACACTTTCAAAAGTTATCACCTAGGTTTTCTACCCATAAGATGTGTTATTAGTATTTCGGAATATTTAAAAAATATTCTAGAGTCAGCGTAATTAAGGAGTGTGTGTGTGTCTGTGTGTGTGTGTGTGTGTGTGTGTGTGTGTGTGTGTGTGTGTGAGAGAGAGTGTCTGTGTGTGCGTGTGCGTGCGTGTGTGTAGAGTGTATGTCTGGTCCAGCCTCTGTGTCATATGTTAGAGGGAGGGGGTCTGCTGGTATTGTTTTGAATGACATGATGCTTATTACTATTACCACTAAGCTCTTACCAGCTGTGTCATCACTCATGTCACTGATGCTAGTGTTGATGCAGGCAAGCTGTGTATCTCTGAAAACATGTGTTTTAACAGGGTTTGTATTTGTTTACAACTTACCATTTTGATTATTGTATATTATTATTATAATTGTTGTAAAATAACCCCCTCGGTTTTTATATAGTTCTTATTGAAATACATTGTTGTAAGCCATATGAAGGAATGTCATGTAAGTATTCACATGTTAAATCACTGGCTGGATGGAAATAGTGGTAAAAATGTACTTTCTTTTAGCTAATGAAAATGCAAGAATTCAGCTAATCTCCTTTCCTCTGGCTCCCCCAGTTCAAACAGGCCATATGAATACATAGTGTGTAATGGCTTTCCTCTGAGCCCTGGAAACAATCTGTTCACTTCAAAGGTTGGCCAACAGTGGGAAGACACAGCGTTTAACTTTTCCTCCCCCTAATCCTTCCTCCTTCAGCCCCTCCTTATTGTTTGTATGGCGGGGACGGGGCCAAACCTGGGAAAGCTAAGGTAAAGGTTGGTCTGAAACTGCACTGTGTGGAGTGGAATTAAAAGATAAACCAGGGGGTGCTCATTCAAAGTTAAGTGAAAGTTTTGGGATTAGAGGGGGTGTGGTGACACAAAGGGTCGACCTAATCCGTGAAATCGGCCGGGGGTCAGAGGTTAGCCTACAACAGCAGTCTGTGTGAAAATGAAGGGAGGGGTTGAGGAAATGAGCTGAGAGTAAAAGGTCTTTATCCCTGCTAAACTCCCTGTACACACGCTGGACACCACTCACACAGGTAATGGGGGGGCACACAAACACACACACACACACACACTTCCTCGTGAGCTTTACATTCATGTCTGAATAAAAAATAAACTCTCCATTCATATTGCTCAATGACTAAATTGTAGGGATTACAGTTGGTTTGAGGTATAACTCCGTGTGTAGAATAGGCATTAGGCGGTTCCTTTGGCCCCGCCTCCTTGCCCTATGCCTTTGAGATCAGCCAATAATTACAGAGGGGTGGAGATGAATTTTACTAAACCGCCGTTTGTCAAACCATTTGTATTCATGAAGCTGCTGGACCACAATGCAGAGAGAGAGGCCACTGTAATAAAACCCATTAGAATACACTGTACACTGGCGGTATGCATTGAGACAGACTTTATGTCACTCCAACACAACGTTCATCGAGCTAGAGCTATAAGAGTGGACCCCTGGTTACTGCCCTTAGACTTGTATTACCGAATTTAATGGTCTTTTCACTTACACAAGGGTGGCCAGTACCCTCTCTTCTCTCTCTCTCCTCTCTCTCTCAGTCACTCTCTCTTTCTTATACAATTTCACCTACATGGAATGTGGATGATTGTGAATTTGCATGAATTTGCAAATATGCCAGACCTAACCACCAGGTTATCTTGGTGACTTCCTCAATGATCTTGACATGCTGATCGGTTCATTCCCAGATGATGGCTCTTCAACCTTCCAACATCTGCCTTTAAGTAATTTCTTTCCAATATTTTTCCCACTCCTTTCCTCTTTTGACCTAACATTTCTCTTGTCATCTTCTATTCTCCAAGCATGCAATGGATTTGATCTAATATTTACTAGATGCTGTCTGTCAACTAATCTCCCTGTCCCCTCCTCCTTTCCCCAGACCATATCAGGAGACCTTCTCCCATTCCTCACCAACCTCATCAAGTCTTCGCTGAGCATTGGCTTTGTCCTAGCGGTCTTCAAGATGGACAGAGTAGCTCCCCTATTAAAGAAACCAACACTTGACCCTTCTGTTGTCAAAAACCCTCCTGTCCCTCCTTTCCAACACACTTGAGCACGCTATCTCCGCCCAACACTCTTATTACTTCGCTCAGAACAATCTCCTCGACCATAACCAGTAAGGATTAAAGACTGCCCACTCCTCCCAGACTGCTCTCCTCTGTGTAATAATAAGCTATTCGCACTGCTCAAGCTAAATCTCTGTCCTCTTTTCTCATCCTCCTTGATCTATCTGCTGCCTTTGACACTCTGAACCACAGCATCCGACTTTCCACCCTCTCTGATCAGCTCTTCTAACTCTTGGATTGCTTCCTACCTGGAAGACCGCAGCTAGGTGACACGAAGAGGGTTGGTGTCTGCTGCTCAGCCTCTTACTACTGGTGTTCCCCAAGACTCCCTGGCCTCCAGTGTTCTCCAAGACTCTACACTGGCCTCCAGTGTTCCCCAAGACTCTACACTGGCCTCCAGTGTTCCCCAAGACTCTACACTGGCATCCAGTGTTCCCCAAGACACTACACTGGCCTCCAGTGTTCTCCAAGACTCTACACTGGCATTGAGTGTTCCCCAAGACTCTACACTGGCATCCAGTGTTCCCTAAGACTCTACACTGGCTTCCAGTTGAAGCTTGAATCCGCTTCAGGACTTAAGGGTCAACAGGAGGAGCTTCCCTACATCCCTACCCAGGCTCTTTGTTCAGTCACCTCTGGGCTCCTGGCTGTCTCACCACTTTAGGGGAGTTCCATATCTACACAGTCAAAACTCTTCTCTCTCCTGGAACCAGCTCCCCTTGGATGCTAGCATGGAGGAGTCTCTACCTACTTTCAAAAAACATAAAAATATCACATTTTCAAAGAATAATTAACATATTCTCTGTCCGGGGTTTGTTAACTTTTTTCTTTTCTTTTTATTATTTGTACGGTCTTCTTTCCAGCACTGACCTTTGCCCACAACAAATTTGTTGATTAGAATGCACCTGCTACTTACACAGTGTGGTTGTATCACCTCGCTCTGAAATGTATGCGCGGTGAGTCGCTCTGGATACGAGCGTATGCTAAATGACTAAAATGCAAAATGGAATTTAAAATGCATGAGTACTGTGTGTGTATTTTGTGCATTTGTGTGTGTGTGTGTGTGTGCGTGCATGTGTTGGTATATACTATGTTGTCTAATCAGTGTGAATTATCATTAAGGTAGGATAAAGATGGTAAGCTTGGTAATCAAATAGAAAACATCTATAGCAATTACAACCACGCAGCATACGGTGAACGCCTGCTTAATGTAGATGTTCTTATCATTAATTTTAATTTAGCCTGTGATTTCTTCTGTAATGAGTTACAGAGGCTTGTTCTGCAGACCGTATGAGTCTGATGTATTTTACTGGTTCAGAGGGGGACAATTCGTATTGTGCTCAGTGAGACAAATCTTGTCTTTCAATAACACAGTATTTTCCCCCAGAAAATTGTATTTTAAACAGCAATAGAACATTTATACCAGCATTAAGTTATTTATTTATTGATTCAGTTATTTTTCTCCAGAAAATGTGTGTACGGTATATCATGAATTTAAATCATATTTAAATGGAAATACTCTGGATATCCAAGATTGTGTACCATTAAAATTGTAAGGTAATAATAATAATATTGAACAAATGACTTTATAGGAACAAAATATCCAAAACAAACATTACCTGCCTTAGATCAGTATCAGCTGAGATGTGTTTTGAACTCACTAACAACAGACAGGTGCTGTTTCCTAAGTGCAGGTGCCTCTGAGGGGGCGAAGGGCAAAGGTCAAAAGGTCAAGGGACTCCAACGGGGTCAGGCAGTGAGGTTCATATGGTCCCCGTTGGCCCTGCCACCTGTCGCTTTAAAAGAGGCACGGACAGCAATCAGCCTAGGTGGTTGAAAGGTGGCAACACGGCAGGCCCTGGCCTGGCCCTGGACGGACAGCAACAGCAGACACAGAGGGAGAGGAGAGACGCGGGAGGAATGCCGGGACATAGAACCGTGACGTGTGTTGATATACAGCCTCAGTGGAGTGGGACACCTTGCACGCTGCACCTGAAAGAGCCACTTTGAACTCCCCTGTGGTGGATCGCGGGGCTGGAGGTCAGAATGCACTGAGACACACACCAGAACTGAAGACACACCAGCTGGGCAGAACGGCTGAAATAGGAGCCTTAATCTGGGTTGGGCTGGCAAACATAAACATGTGAACACACACAAACACACACACACATGCGTAAAGACAAGCAGACACAAACAGACAAGTGGTTGCATTAAGCAATTAGTCTCTGCTGGGGCCCAGCACACGTCTCATCACCACTGCCTTATGGCCCTTGCGAAGGAAGATGAGATATCTGTATCTCAAGTGTCGCCAATGGATTAAACAGTGAGAAATGCATGTCACATGGCCTGCTTAATCGAGCATAGTTTATCTTACAGCAGCAAAAGAATTAAAGATACAAATCCTTTTTTATGTTCTTATCCAGATTGACATTTAAGCTATGCATAGTATGCACCACTTCAATACCAGTTCCATCAGTACAATTCTGAAACAGAAACAATGTTGAAGAAGAAATATTAGTGCATTGATATCTGGGACTGAAGACTCTCAGTCATAATTATGATAGATAAGGTAGATGGGTCAGTCATATGGTAGATAAGGTAGATGGGTCAGTCATAT
>JACXGI010003371.1:18780-62892 GCA_016801175.1 Esox masquinongy | reverse complement strand
TCCAGTTCTTGGTAATGTCTCTGTTGTGCCATATTTTCTCCACTTGATGATGACTGTCTTCACTGTGTTCCATGGTATATCTAATGCTTTGGAAATTCATTTGTACCCTTCTTCTGACTGATATCTTTCAACAATGAGATCACTCTGATGCTTTGGAAGCTCTCTGTGGACCATGGCTTTTGCTCTGCGATGCAACAAAGAAAATGTCAGGAAAATCCTACTAGAACAGCTGAACTTTATTTGTAATTAATCAGAGTCACTTTAAATGATGGTAGGTGTGTAATGACTTCTATTTAACATGAGTTTGAATGTGATTGGTTAATTCTGAACACAGCCACATCCCCAGTTATAAGTGGGTGTGCACACTTATGCAACCAGGTTATTGTATGTTTTTATTTTTCCCCCTTCGAAGATTTCAGTTTGTTTTTCAATTGAATTGTTCACATTATAGGTCACATTAAAAGTGGAAAAAGTTTTGACATGATTTATCTTTGTCTCATTCTTTTACATCACAAAAACCTGTCATTTAACAGGGGTGTGTAGAATTTTTATATCCACTGTATATGGTCATCACGTAACAAACATGCATTAATTAATGCCATCATAACTTTTATTTACAATGAAATATGTATAAACACAAAAGATTATTCTATTTCCTATTTTCATTTTCAATCCTTTGTTTCTGGTTAACCCTTCATATTGCCCTCACTCTGTAGTTGTAGGCAGAGTGCTGACATGGCAACTACGCCAGATTTGGTTTCCCAGTGTAGCAGTGGGATCAATAGATTGGGATTCATTGGAACCTGTAAATAGCAGTGTGAAAATGTTTGTATTCAGAGTTCACAGAATTGCCCGTTCAGGGACAATCAATTCATCACATCCAACAAAAAATGTACCAGAAATTGATTAAACAAGCTAAAATTGGCCCTTTCAGCACTATCACAAGTCACATGAGCACCATACTCTATATGCTGGAGTCGATAGACTAGGGTTGCGGGAGCAGTATGCAGTCAATCTTTTTAAGGACCTTGGAGGGACGACTATTTGATTGTGACTGCCTAGTGGTGTGCCTTCAAGTGTGTGTGCGTGCGTGTGTGTGTGTGTGTGTGTGTGTGTGTGTGTGTGTGACAGATTCACACCCTTCCCCTACATACACATATACATATAATAAATTACTAATGTTTTCAACATGCTTTCAACCACTAATTATGCGTTGCATTAGTCGGGAAGAGAGAATGAATCTGTGACTGGAGTGGGAGACGCATCTCTACAGCCAGTATCGGCCAGTGGCGTCGTTCGGCCTGAGCCCCAGTCTTTTGCAAGTCTGGTGACGTCCCTGTATCTTACTGCAGCAGCACACCCACTGTTATCCTCCTGGAAGCAGAGCAGGTCTATATCCGTGGCAGAGATCAGCCCCACTATGTCTGTAGTGTACTGGATACCTCGCTCTGAGCCTTTCCCCAGCTAGGTACTTTATCCACTGCTTAAGCAGACGAAAAAATTGGGAGAAGTTACTTCATCTAATTAAAAGACTGTGTATCGCTAACAGCCCCATAACCCCCGTGATTTAATGCGTTTAGTTCTAAAGAGAATAGAGTCACTCAAAGGATTGATGTGTGACCATGAAAGTGTAAAAGATACACGGCAGAGAGGCAAAATACACAATAAACAAAGAACATCTCTGCTATGAGTGGAGGTACGAAAAACAGATGAATCAGGTAAGAGTGTTCGGGTGCACTTTAAATCCATGCCAAGTTCCACGCTGACCAACTAATTAATAAGATAATGTAGAACCAGTGAATAGATGAAAATGAGGGTTAAGTTGTTCAAGCTCTAATGTTTACTTTATTATGCCTTTGTTCTTTGTGGGCTTCACACCTCGGATTGGTCGTAATTAGCAAGCTTGTCTGTCAGGAGTGGGTGGGAAATAATTGTAAGCTGTGTAGAAATTAAAAGGAGAATTAAAAGGTTCTCTATTTTGTAAGTTTTCCTTCGGTAGCACTGTTATGTACTTAGGAGGGAAAATAGCTTTGGGTGCTGTCATCTTATTTACGTACTGTAGGCCTGGCTACCATTAAAGTGTTCTGTGAGTTAATGTACTTCTAACAGTTCCAGTCAGCCTACAGTATGTAATGTAAACTACATTTTCATGTTATATGTGCACCCTGGTGTGTATGCCTTGTTATTCTAATCCGGCAGCTCAGATCGATAGATATCCTTCAGGCTCTCACTGCTTTGTCTGCCTGGGTCATTCATTAATTGGTCCAATGGGAGCTCATTCTGGGAGATGACTTTGGATGGCCTAGTCTGAACCCAAGCTCAGTGGTGTGAAAAGGTCAGTGGTTTACAGAGGTTTGCCATGTTGTCTTCTGTCTGTGGGAAGGGCCGCAACATGGCTCGTACGTGTGCCAATTTACTGAGAGTATGTGGTGTCACAGATTAAAGACATTCTGTCACACCTTCATGAGTGTCCACGTTTCACAGAGATGATGCATATCTGTTTAAGTTGTTTATGTTCCTGGACAGGGAAAAAATGTATGGTAGTATTGTTAGCTAACTCAAATTATTCTTCATGCATGCTTCCAAAAGACATAGCTGTATGTTATCATAAAACTGTGTAATGACATGCTTAATTCAAGCCTAGTTGCTAGCTAGAAGTGACACAACAACTCAATCAATGTTTTTCATGTTTGCAAAGCTGGTGAGCTAGTAAAGTGAATAGACATTACCAGTGTAATAATACATACTATAAGCAAGCCAACTAATATTAGTGAGTAACAAAAAAATCCAAGCGCCATGGTATAAAATAAACACATCAGAGACTTAAAGTATGTATCCTGTGTACAAACAGTGTTTTATTTACTTTGATCAACAAGATAAATTTGTCGATACAGGATACAAAAGATCCAAACAAGAAAAAAGGTAGACGACTGTGGTTGTAAATCAACACAAATGCATAGGTATTGTACCTATTGCTAACTTAGGCCTGTATCTTATAACATCCGGTGGGAAACAGATTACAATTGACAGTATTGTGATACCCCAGCACGACTCAATATATAATGTCTCGTTGGCAAAGAGGGTAGACATGTCGGTGTTGCTGCTTTTCCCCATTGCTTCTCCCATGAGACTGAGCCAAGTTTGTGTCGCAACTAAATAGATGAAGCCACAGAGCAATCAGTGGACACAGCTGTGGTTAACTGAGGAGTACACCGAGTAGCTAAGCCCGTGGAAGCCGCAGTTGTGTCGTCTTCTTCTGGCTGGTCACTGAACCCAAACACTAGCTAGTACTGCTAAACCCTGTTACGAGACTGTCACTATTAGCTGTGTCGTCCATGCACTGGCACAACACATAACAGTTATATATTCACCAGACTTGCTTCCAAAAAGCATAGCTTGCTACAAAATGACATTGTTAACACAAAATCTTGTGAAAATGCTGCGCAGCTTATTACTAATGTACGCCTTAATTGGCAGGGTTGTCAAGATGCCTTGTTACGTTAACAGCTACCAAGCAAGAGTAGCTAGCTAACACTATATTGTAGCGACCTTGGTATGGCCACTACTCGCCCCTCCAAATGGGATATCCCTATTTGGAGCAGTGGGTAGTGCGCCCGCCTGGGGAGCCGAAGGTCACGGGTTAAAGACACTGCCGGCCAGACGCTACAGTATTGTATCTGCACTGCGGTGATCACTTTATATGACAGATATAATATTGTAGTAACAGCTATCATAACTTATTACCTGTTATAAAATTGTCTCATTGCTGTTATGAAACATACATGTAGAATTCTTGTGACAAATACTGTTCATTTAAAAATTGCTACTAAATGCACCCCTGCAGAAATTGTTCTCAGACAAACATTGCTGCTACATTGAACAAAAACATAACAGGTGAAGTGTTAGTCCCACGTTTCATGAGCTGAACTAAAATATCCATGAAACCTTTACACACATCTGTATTCCCATCTCTTTTGCCTGATTACCTTACATGAACTACAACAAATCATTGAAATTGTTACATGATATGTTACATATTCTAGCGTTTAACATGTTACTGTAACTGCAAACATAAAAAAAATTCATAGCTTGTTTAATTTAGCTTAATATTCTAGACACCCTGTTCCTGAATGAACAGAGACTTCCGGGGGGATCAAACAGTAGACTTTGTGTATATTTCTTAATATACATTAAAACACATTTTTAGATGCACTAAATCCCCAAAATGTTTTTTGCCAAACACAACACAATATTTACTGTAAATTTAAGAACCATTAGAGTGTGTCAGAGTACTTCTGTTTTTGAAACATTTTCTGGGTATCATACAGTTATTTTCAAACGTCCTTGAAACACCCGATCTCAGGATTGGTGCAGTACTTTTATGGTTTCATTGGAGTCATGGTGTATTTTTACAGTGTGGCATCTGAGTGCCCTCTGATGAGACATTGCAGAATGAATGCTACAACACCTTTGCTTACAAATTTGTGTTTCTTTGTAAGGGAGAACATTTTCATATGATTAAATTTTGTATTACTCCTCCATGCAGGTCCCAAGACATGGGAAGGAACCATCTCCAGTTTACTTCAGGTCTGTGGGGAGTTGTCTAAATATCTAAAAAGCTAAAACTCTTTTCAATATCTAAAAAGTCTTTCCATTTTCTGTCAGCTCTTTCCTTCCTCCACCTTTTTAAAGGATTAGTTCTCCTAAATTTTAAAATTCCATATTGGTGTTCTTCACCCTGTAAGCCACAGGTGTCAAGGTCATTCCACAGAGGCCTGCTGGTTTTTTGAGTGTCTGCTGGTTTTCCGTCCTCCCTTGTACTTGATTGATAAATTATGGTCACTAATTAGTAAGGAACACCCCTCACTTGGCTTCTAGGTTTTAATTGAAAGAAAAAGACTCAAACCAGGTTCTCCATGTAATAAGTGTCTTTGCTGATGGTGAATGTATTTGAGATACGTTTGGATTAATTGAACATGAATGCTAATAACAGTACCAAGATTTACAATTTCTGCCACAAATGCTAAAATGTTTGAAACAGTGCCAAAGAAATAAAACCAAAGCAAACCAAAGTTAGTCATCATACGTTTGTCCATAGACTAATACTGTAATTTGGATGTACTATTCCTTTAAATCTCTGTTGCCCCATTTCTCTGTGTGAGCAAATGAATTCTCCCTGATAGGCAGGTTGAGATCTGAACGCAGCGATCGGGGCACTTTAATCTGTGCGATACAGCTGGGAGGCTCTCCTGTGCCTTAGCGCTCTCTGTTCAAACACAACTCTTCCTTGCAATCCGAAAGGGATTAAACAGCCCTGGCAGCTCTCTCTCTCTCTCTGTCTCTCTCTCTCTCTGTTTCTCCAAGGGGAGACCTTCTCTTTTGGAAGAAATACCCTGTGTGCACATCCGAGGGACTGAATCAAACCTCCTATTGAACGATGGATCTGCTTTCACCTAAATTTGCAAGTGTGTCTGTCATAACGCAATGAAAAACATGTTGGCATAGACTCCCTGTATAGTACTGAACCTTTTGTCATGCATGTTTTACCATCACATTTGACAGCCTATGTGTGAAATTTGCAATCATACAATCAACAAGTAACCAGCTGTTAATGTAACGAGCACAAAACATTATTTTGATTTTGTCATTTTTATAAATGCAATCACGACAAACACAGAAAAACAAGGGAGCTGAAGTGGTGTGGCACATAACTAGAAATCCATCATCTGTGAAATTACGGTTTCAGAGACATGCACCATCTCAATGAGACAAACAGGGAAAACAGTATGAATAAATGACTTCCCTGCTGATGCACACATTTCAAAGGGGCCTATATTTAGGCTACCTGTTTATGTCTGTTATGCACTGCAAGTGTTTGGGGAGGGAGTGGTAATAGTATGTTATAGCCGAAGACCCACTAGAATTTATACTGACAGTCACACTTGTGGACATTTTATACCATTGTACGTCAATCTCAACATAGTTGACTACTTAAAATGTGTATCTTGAGTGGTACTTCTTTAGAGTTAATGGGTACTTACAGTAGGTGGTACACAACCCATCCAAAGACCCTGACTCAGAATTATAAGGCTTCCATAAGCATCATCATGAGTTATTGTGTACCTACATAGTATGTTATGTATGTAGCTGTCTATTTCAGTTGTTTCAGTTAGCTAGTGTCAGTTGTAAAAGCATGGCGCGTGGATTTCTTTCCAGTAGAGGTTCAGTAAGAAAATGTATCCACTCACTTCTATAATTTGGTTGGGATAAGAGCATCTGGTAAATGACAGTTCTGGAAGAAGTCTAATCTAAAACTTATGACATTATTTGTGCAGACGGAAATGTTTTGTTGTTGTATGCTGTCGAAAACTTGAACAACAGGCATTCGTTGTTAGGCCTTTGTAATTACAATGTAAAATGGCCATCACTTACGTAAACATTACAGTACAGTGTAACTATGAATTATTACAATTATTTACAACCCTTGTTACAGAGTAATTACATGTGTAAAATGAAGTGTTCCCCAATTTTCATTCCTTAGTTGATGAGCAAATTAATACTGTTCTGACGGCATTTCCGTATTCATAACCCACAGATCATTCACTTCATTGTAATGCGGGAAGGAAGAAAAAGAGTAAAGAAAAACAATAATGTTCCTGAGGTCTAAATTGTGTTTGCCGATAGCGCTATCGCCTCACTGGCTGTTGATGGATATTACTTTCCGAGCCATTCCCCAGGCTGCCATGGTGAAGCTAAGCATTGCCTTTTGAAATGAGCGATTGTGTGATGCTCCTCTTAAACTAGTTCAGCATGGCATCATTCATCATTCCCTACTCTGCCAGCGGAGAGCCATGAAGTCCCTAAGTCTGCAAGTCACAATGGGGTTACAGAGAGAAAAGCCTGTAATCAGCTAAAGCCATGGCTTGCATTCTCTTTCACTGAGGGAAATCTAGATTCTGTTAGCCGTCCTTTCCCGTCTTTATAGAGTATTGAAACTAAAGCCCAGTAGTGTCAACTAGCCTGTTATTAATTACTATTGCCTCAATCACACTGCACCACCAACCATTCCTCTCTCTTTGATGGTATGCCAGAGATGGCAAATCCCCCGATGAAAAACCATGTGAGAACGAAGCTATGGGGATGAGCCTGAGAGGAAAGTAAAAGGAAAATATCAGTGAAATATCCCAAATAGTCTGAGACAGGGACCCTAACCCTCCTGGGCTGTCAGCTCATTATTCAACCACCTCTTAGAGGGTTCTTCCACTGAGCCAGAACAGCTTCAGGCGTGACACATTTCAACACAAGAGGTAAAGGAGGGGCTTTTTCAGAAAGCAGGGGGCTTAATTTATTTAGAAAGCAGGACTGACAGTTTGCTCTGCAAACAAAAAAATCTTTGGGACTACAGAATTTCACAAAATCGTTGTCTGAAGTGGTCAGGACGTGTTAAGGTACTTGGGCCGTTGTGTCACAATCCTCTGGAGGTTTTGTCTTCTTGCTTGTGGTTTGTCAGGGGACAATCTTGGGACATTGTCACAGTTTCTCAGAGGTTTCCTGAGAAAGTTCTAAAAAGGTCCTGACATTGTTTTGGTAACCTATAAAGAAATACAGAAATGCACCTTAGAAAAAATGGCTTTTAGATAATGAGACATCTTTGTGATCATCACTAATATATTTTGGATTGTATGTCCCTTAGATAAAGTCCTACCAGTGTAATAGGAACCTTTTCATAATGTTAAAACATTAAACATTAAATGTTACTTTTATGTTATACAGGAGGTATGGTCTTGAATCTCACACGTCCCTCTGTAACTTAATTTGTGACTTGCATCAATAATCTGAAAGAACGTGCTGTTTTCCTAGCCTGAATGTGCTATTTTGTTCATAGGTACACAAGTATTTGAAGGTACATAAGTAACCTTATAAGAAGCTTGGACAAATGGAGCAGGAAATATGTTTCCAGCACTTCTGGCAAATCTTCAATCACTTTCTTTCGTCAAATTTCGTTCTAGATTTTAAACAATTTAAATCTATGACCCCTTCCCTGAAAGCTAAGACTCAGGAACATGTAGGCCCCATGTGTCTTCTGTTTCCACCAAGCTGTGCAGGGCATGTTAGAAAGGAGAGATGCTTCTGCACAGAATAACTGTGGGATATGAATTCATTATCCACGAAAGATCATACATAAAATTTGTTGATGTTTTCCTGAACTTTCCAACACCTTTCGAATGCATTTATCGCTCCAAAGCTTTCTTTTTTCTGACTGAATCTTGCCATTAGGCCTGCCTGAGATGATAGAGCTTTTATTGAGATGAAGCCAATAAGGTCAGATTCTATTTTGTTCTGTTATTCTAAGTATAAATAAAATGTGTGAATCCATTTAATGTATGAATCAATAAGAATTTATGACATGCTAAACCTGGCTTTCTGAAAAGTATGGCTGCACACACTTTAACTAAAACTGTGACCAAACAGGGACCACTGAATATTGACAGATTTGTAAGGATTCATAATGATTTCCTATTCCTATTTCAATATTGATACAAGGCCTCATCTTAACTGTTGTTGTTAACTGTTCTTGAAATGAACTGAAATTGAAATCACAATTTGTTCCACTGTTATGGATGCGAAGTGTAACAAATGCTATAAAAAATTTTTTTTTATAATTTAGAAAACACTAGGTGATAAGCGTCATTTAAAAAAGATACCACCATATAAGTGCCTTATATAGAACTTTGTACATATATATATACTGTACATATATATATACATATATTTGTACATATATATACTGTACATATATATATATATATATATATATATATATATGTACAGTATATGTGCATTTACTTGACAACTTTTACACACCCAGTATGTACGGTCTAGTTTTCAAAGCCACAATTATATTTATTTCTGGTTCCGGGCCCAAAGCTATTGATCAAATATGCTGTCCCACTTTAATGTATAAGATTCAATATGCATCAAGCTCTACACTTTTTCATGCTGCTCAGCCAATCAATTCAAATTATCACCCATTTGATGTACTATCTATACATTTTGATTCAGGGCCGATATGTTTTGGCTGTCTGTGTCCACCAAAGACCAATTATCAGACCAAAGAGAGTGAAGCCTCTAAAGCACCCAGACACCATTATCCGCCACACAGTTATTTAAAGGTCTGTTATCTTATAATGTTCAGACAATGACACGCCACCTGTGTAGCAACCGGGGAGCTTTGAAATTAAATAAAGGAAAGGTCACGGGTTTATAGTTTACAGGTGTATTTTTGACTGCACTGTGACGTCTTTTGTCTTGTTAGTGAAAAGCTGTGAAAATGTAGCTTTCTGTTATTTTTTCATGCAGGTGGGATTTTGAGTGATGCTGCCTCTGTTTGATTCATATGTCTTCGGATTGTGTGGTAGGGGAGAAAATAAGAACACTGATAAACTACTTTAATGCTGAAGTGGATTGCATGTAGAGCTGACAAATCCATTATGAGTCACACAGCTGGATTTTACGGAGAAGAAGTCTACGCTTTTTTTCTTCAGAGTACGGGCCAGGCCTGTCAGTTGTTGTTTTATTAATGTTCTGCAATGTGTGACATTGGGACTTTATCACAAAGCACTTACACAAATATGATAATAAGGCAACATTAAAAAAAGAATAATTGAGAAATATGCTGGGAACTCAAAAGTATTTGTACAGTGGATGATAGTGGCTGACACATTCATTACTATTTCCTGAAGAGTGTTCCTGATCTCTCAGGCAAGTTTTCTCTTACATTATAGAGTTCTTTGGCAATCCTTGGTGTACCAGGTCATTTGTCATTACTTGACTCACCAGTGCTTTTTTCTTCCTAATGTACCAAATTAATGTCTAATTTATTTGACTCATGATAGCCAGCTTGACATTCATTGATACATGTTGTCAGACATCAGCAGCACCAAATGCAAATGTAAAGTCTAAATTAAAGACAACACATTGACAGCTCTTTTTTGCATGCACTAATGACACACCTGCCTAATAAGAAAACATTGAGAAGCCAATAGTGCAAATACTACTGGGAGGAGCTGAAAATGCCCTAAAATTAATGCTGAAAGTCTGCCCTTTAACCCTAATTACCCTATTCATAATCATAATTTCATATTAAAAGTGCAGGTCTGAACTCCAAGTTACTGTCAAAATAATTTCTTATTTAACAGGAGATTTGCCACTGCTTTGGGTCAATACTGATTTGCAAACCAACAAACTTTTCTTCTTAAACAGATGATTAATAACACCAATGTATGCACATGACGAAATCCTTTTTGACAAAAGTGCCTGCTAAATTACACATATTATTTTATATAAAACTCATCTGTACAATATGATCCTTTTATCTATGATGTATGACATTATTAGGATCCCCATTAGCTGCTCCCAAAAGCAGCAGTGACGCTTCTCTAAAAACCAATGTCAAGGAATGAATCAGTCAGCTCCTTGGGTTATTATTCTTTATTTCTTAGCAAACTCCATCTCTGTTTGATCTTAGCTGTCAAACTCTCATCAGTTTGTCTTGGTATGAAAACATAAAAAATGTGTCTTGGTAACTAACTTCGGTCTGCATGTTCTTCTTTCTCCCAAGTGAAGTAATTGATGCATTATATGCTAATGAAGATGGGCACTCCGTGGGTATAGTGAAGACGTTCACATCTGGCATAACAAACAAAGTCAGATAAGCAGAGAGCTTTGATGATTAATGCCAAACATTGTTGTTGATGTAAACTTCTTTCTGCTCAGCAGAGCAGGAAGAAGCAGCCACCAGAATGTAAATATCATTCCATATCTTAAGGGGAAACAGGCTAACTGCAGGGCTGGAAACGTGTTGTGTACTATTCAATCTCTATGTGTGTTCTTTTCTGAATAAGCTAATCAGTTACTCATCTAGACATTCAATAAGTTAAAAAAAAACTTGATTTTGTTCTGATCGATACCATAACCCGGAAACATCTTCACAAAATGGTATACTATATAACTATTCCTATGTTTGAATCTAAAGGAAGATATTACTATCTTCTTAAAGGAGATTTTTTTTTACATCCTAAAAGTTGTCTAGGCAAAGTCAAAGATTTTTTAAACAGCCATTAGAAAAAAATAGCTTACATTAGCCACCATTAGCTAAACATAAATAAAGATATATGAGCTGTTTGGCAATTTGGAATACACTGTTTTCCATCCCTTCTATTCTTAGCAAAGCTAACAAAGCAATACAGATAGACGAAGGGTAACATGTTAGTATTTGTCAACACAGCCTGAAATTTTATAGGAATAGGAACTAGCTAGACATAAATGTAAAAAAAAAATTAGAGGTCCGTAGTTATTGTCATCTATGTGTAACCCAATGTTACGAACCCTGTGGCTCTAGCAGTCTAGGGTGGTTGGTACAGAGACCCGTAACATAAAACTCATGCAAAGTGGTGTAGTGTACAGGAACAGTGAGAAACGACACAGACAACCAAAGCTACCGTCAAACATAAAACGTTTATTATGAACACACGGTAAAGGGGTTAGGGAAAAGGGGCTGAGCTGGACCCAAGAAATGAAATATAGTCAAAACACCCCTAAACTGAACTTGCCTGCCTCAAGAACCACTTAGCTGACTACTAACCAATACAAAAATACAGTGGGTGGTCCACTCAGTTCTAACTAGTGTTTTTAGACAAAGTTTTCCTATGGGTTGTGTATGCTCAAGGGCGACTTGCTAAAAACCCCTTTTCCCAGGGACACAGGGATAAACAAAACACACAGGTTGAACAAGGACTAAACAGCACACAACAAACAATTGACTAGACAACACCAAACAAAACACCACAGCAATACATACTCACATGAAACAGGACAATGTGAGATGTATGTGCTAAACTAAGTGATGCATGAATGAACGAAGTGTCTATCTCAAGAGTGTCTATGTCCATGTGGGGTAAATCAAAAGAGTCTCTCTGGGGGAACCTGGGTTTTTAAACCAGGGATGTGTGATGTGATTGGGTAATGGAAAAAGGAACAGGTGGTGCAATTACGACGGGTGTCCACTGATTGGTCCACCTCAGCAGTCAGGCGATGCACTCATGACTGCCAGGTGGGAAACACCAATGAGCACAATCAGGAACATAAGGGACACCTGTGGAGATGTCAGGAGGGGAAAAAACACAAACGCGCATACAGGGTACCTGCATGCGTAACACTCCCACCCTTAAAAGAGCAAACCTACTATGGTTTGCGACACAAGACATAAAAAGTATACAGAACACTTTCAACATGCAAAGGCATCCACACAGGATAGAAAAGAAATCATACATCTCTAAACACGAGACAATGTATCTGGTACAGGCAACACAAGAACTTGGTCACCCGGCCGCAGAGAACGAGAAACAGCATGTTTATCATAATGACGTTTCATACGTCTCTGCGAAGAAGATAGGGCTTCCTTTGCCAGCGTACAGGCGCCATGTAGGCGCTCACGAAAGCGATTCACATAGTCTAATACATTGTCCTTTGCACACAACCCTTCTAATAAAAACTGATACTTAAGGACTTTCATAGGTCCTCTGACTGTGTGTCCAAACACTAGTTCAGCCGGCTGAACCAAAGGGATTCCTGTACTGACTCACGGACAGTTAACAAAACTGAGGAACTCGCTCATCCCAATCCTTTTCGGATTCCAAATAATATTTACAGAGCATAGACTTCAGTGTCTGATGCCACCGTTCGTTACCATGGGATGTCCATTTGCTCATGAGGACATTACCATCAATGAAGTATACCATGTTTTTCCTTCTTAAGTTCCTCCACTGAGACAACACTAGAAAAACATTTAGCAAGGCTATTGTCATCCTTTTGGTTATCAACCAGCTGCTCACAAGTTACTGGTAACTGTATTGCATCAGTAACATGGTCCACAGTCTTCTTCACGATCTTGGGCTGTTTTTCAGACCCCACCAGTTTACCAGAGGTAGCACACAAGCTATCCTCTTGGTCAAACTCTCTAGACAGATTAGTGTTCGACAATTCTATCACGTCACCCATTCGTCGTGCCTGAGTATGTGTGACGGCACAAGCGGGAAACATGTGGATAACTCTGTGCCAGCTCCTCCGAAAGAGACTAGTCACTTTTATCCAACATCTCCAATGTGGGTATTACCTTTCCACCGGCAATATCGTTGCCCATTACAAATGTCACCCCTTTTACTGGCAACGTAGGACGTACTCCAACTCTGAACAATCCACTGACTAGCTCAGAGTGTACGTTCACAAAGTGCAATGGCACTGGGACAATTCCCATTTCAATTCCCTGGACTAACACACTGGATCCACAGTATGTATCTTTAGAGAAGGGCAACACATCAGATAGGATGAATGACTGCACCGCACCAATATCTCTAAGGATTCTGACCGGATGCTGAGACGCATCGCTATCTGATAGGGACATAAATCCCTCAAATATGAATGGTTCATAACTGCAATCTGAGACAGGGACCTTCAAGCCACATTTGCCATGCGGCACCTGTCGTTTCTCTGACCTAACAACAGTACGAATTAGCCCAACACCTGTTGGCGGCTTGGCGTGCAGAGGCGTCCCTTGTTTGCGTTTCAGCAGGAAACACTCATTAACCATATGTCCTGGCTGATGACAATAAAAGCATTGACGTACGTCTTTCGGACAAGTTTGATGTACTGTTGGTTGACTAGGGCTAGGAGCCGGTGGCTCCGCGGCCCTACTCTCCGTACGAGCTGAGAAAACGCTCTTGTGGGTCAACACAAATTCGTCTGCCAATACAGACGCTTCCAACAGTGAGTGCACTTTCTGTTCGTTTAGGTAAACAACGATGCGTTCGGGTAAGCAGTTCTTAAACTCCTCCAACAAGAGTAACTCCCGAAGAGAATTAAAATCAGTCACCTTACAAGCAGTGAGCCATTTGTCAAACAGATTTCCCTTGTCTTTAGCAAACTCCACGTAAGTCTGGGTAGATGACTTTTTATGGGACCTACATTTCTGTCGATATGCCTCAGGAACAAGCTTGTAGGCACGAAGAACAGTTGCTTTGACCACGTCATAATTCAAGCTGTCTTGAAGAGGTAGCGCTGACAAAACCTCTTGGGCTTTTCCTGTCAATTTACACTGGAGCAGTAAGCACCATACCTCTTCAGGCCATTTCAATGCCACCGCTTTACGCTCAAACACACTAAAATAAGAGTCAACCTCTGAATCTCTGAACACTGGTACCAAGGCGATCTGTCTGCTAATATCAAAAGTAGTAGCAGACCCCGCTGGTGAGGATGGCTCACTAGCAGGCACTGCACGAGCAGAGGCTAACCTCGCTGTATCTGCCTCCAGTTCCATCTTACGCTATTCTTGATCAAGCTTACGCATCTCCAGCTCTTGATCAAGTCTACGTGTCTCCTGCTCTAGTCTACGTGTCTCCTGCTCTGCCTCGAGTCTGCGCGACTCCTGTTCTGCCTCAAGTTTACGCGACTCCTGTTCTGCCTCAAGTTTGCGCGTCTCCTGTTCTGCCTCGAGTTCACGCATCTCCAACTGGAGAGTTTCTCGCCTGATCTGTGCTCTCTCTTCCGCCTCCACTTGGAGCCGTATCAAACGGACATCCCTTCTGGCGTCACTGTCTGACAGCGGGGAGTGTGTGGGTCAAAACGGGGTAGCGTGGCTGGAGCCTTGGCCTCGCCCTCGTCCTCAGACATGGACGGGCTTACAGGAGCAGCAGCCACATCCCGAACAGGAGCAGCAGGCCCAGGCAGCGGCAACACAAGCACCTGCTCCATCATCAAAACGTCTAACACAAGTTCTGACCTTCGCTTTAACTAAACTCTTCGGCATGGTTAAAGAAAAATGGTCAGCCAAAGCCAGTAAATCCACTTTACGGCATCTGTCAAACTGCTCCCACGTGGGGTTAGCCAAAAAGGCATCCAAATCAAAAGTAGCCATCGTAAGTCAGCAACACGAGCCAACAAATCTTGAACACTACACCAGCCGATCACACAATCACAGCTGCACAGTTCAACACTGAACTAGACACTTAAACCAAGTCGCATGTGTGGGATGGGTATCACTGAGAGATATCCCGGATGAGCCCCCACGTTATGTTACGAACCCTGTGGCTCTAGCAGTCTAGGGTGGTTGGTACAGAGACCCGTAACATAAAACTCATGCAAAGTGGTTTAGTGTACAGGAACAGTGAGAACAAATGACACAGACAACCAAAGCTACCGTCAAACATAAAACATTTATTATGAACACACGGTAAAGGGGTTAGGGAAAAGAGGCTGAGCTGGACCCAAGAAATGAAATAATAGTCAAAACACCCCTAAACTGAACTTGCCTGCCTCAAGAACCGCTTAGCTGACTACTAACCAATACAAAAATAAAGTGGGTGGTCCGCTCAGTTCTAACTAGTGTTTTTAGACAAAGTTTTCCTACGGGTTGTGTATGCCCAAGGGCGACTTGCTAAAAAAACCTTTTCCCAGGGACACAGGGATAAACAAAACACACAGGTTGAACAAGGACTAAACAGCACACAACAAACAATTGACTGGACAACACCAAACAAAACACCACAGCAATACATACTCACATGAAACAGGACAAAGTGAGATGTATGTGCTAAACTAAGTGATGCATGAATGAACGAAGTGTCTGTCTATCAAAAAGGTATGTATCTCAAGAGTGTCTATGTCCAAGTGGGGTAAATCAAAAGAGTCTCTCTGGGGGAACCAACTGACTGGGTTTTTAAACCAGGGATGTGTGATGTGATTGGGTAATGGAAAAAGGAACAGGTGGTGCAATTACGACGGGTGTCCACTGATTGGTCCACCTCAGCAGTCAGGCGATGCACTCATGACTGCCAGGTGAGAGACACCAATGAGCACAATCAGGAATATAAGGGACACCTGTGGAGATGTCAGGAGGGGAAAAAACACAAACGTGCATACAGGGTACCTGCATGCATAACACCCTAATTATAGTTAGCTAGTCTAATCAGCTGGCTCATATTAAGGTTAGCTATCTACTGCAAGCACTAGTTGGGCTTTGTAACATTAGCTAGCTTTCATCACCACAATATCAGAAATGAGCACTTTGCATTTTCTACCAGATCTGTTTCATTAGACTTTAAGTTGAAGGCCCGTTGAAGGCCACTGTGCCTATAACGGGATTGATATGATCATTTTACAGTGAATTGCATTTGCTATTCTTAATGTGTTTTCAAATCTGTTTTAAATCTGTATTTTTATATGTTTTATTGTTAACTGTAATACAGGGCACCAATGTAAATGAGGTCTCAGTCTCAGTTGGCTTTTCCTGTATAAACAATATACAAATAAAAAAATAATTACAATTTGATAATATCTTAGATTACACAAATCATGTAACGTGCTAGCAAGGCATCCGGATTATGTTTTGAGGTAGGGTTAGATTAGTATTTTAATATTAAGATAGCCTATGTAGACGTTTGTGGTTAATATTGGTTGTGGAGGTGAGATGAAAAAATGTAAACATTAAATATTACTTTGGTGAGTGATCAGGCTATTTCAGATAACAAGAAATGGTAAAATGTTTGGAACCCCAACTACTTTTCATGGCGTGTCTGTTGAAGCAGAAAACATGTACACATCTGCAACCACTTAGCACCGCCCCTACTAATTATTTGTTTCAAGGGGTCTATACACTATGCTAACAAACATTCCAAATGGTTGTTTATTTGAAGTAAAGGTCCTCCAAATAAAACCATTTGGATAAGCCAAAATAATAGTAAGACAAAAATAACAGAAGAGGAAAAGTAATTATTAGGCTAATAATAATTAAAGAGAAAAACAATCACTGACAAAAAATGTGTTATTCCCCTATTCACAAAGTGCAATTAATGAGCGTTGGCCTGTGAGAAACATAATCTTAGCAGAGAAACAACTGCAGCCTGGATGAATAGGGAGCCTGACAGTTGACAGTAAGAGAGAGAAAGAGAGATAAATAGAATGAAACATATAACTGCAGTGTGCTGAATTATTTAGTGTGCAGTCCCCAGTAAAGATCTGACTACTTCCTCGTTTAGAAAGATTAAGAGAGTCGACAAATCACTCTCGTGTCAATCTTTTTGCATTTCTGTGAACTAAAAATATGAATAATTCTTCTTTCATATCTCCTACTGCAGTAACTCTTCATATGGGTTCCCCTCTCCTCATCCTTCTGGTTTCCTTTTCTAAAAATAAAAAAAAGAGCTAGATGCATTTGTTATCCTTAAGAATGTGTGCCTGTGGTTTAATGAATGTTATCTCTATGAGCTGTCCTTATCTTCCTCATTCAAATTCTGCCAAAGCAGCAACTTTTAAAACAGATTTATTTAAAGTACATAATTTGTAGTGGCCTCAGAACTACATAATGGTACAAAATAGTGCTCATAATCATGCAATACAGAAACGGGTCCTACTTTGTCAGTGTTCTGCTCAACAGGAGACAACTCACACATTTTCCAACCTTCTACCTTTTTATTAGTCACACTACACAGGTGCCCAAAGGGTTATTTGGCTATCCCTCTGGGGAAATGCTTTGAAAAACTCTTTTTGAGTTCCAGGTAGAACCTTTTTAGTTCCAAGAATACATTTTTTAAGCTAGTACAGTTTGGTTCCAGGTAGACCCTTTTAGTTTGCATGCATTACCCTTTCTGCAGGGTTCTGAATGGAAATCAAAACTGTTCTAAATGGAGCAACAAAGAGTTTCGTCTATGGGGAAATATATACAGTCAACTCAAGAAATGTTGGCACTCTTCATGGCATTGAGCAAAAGGTAATGCAAAAAATAAGCAACAAAATGGGCTCAGACATGGGGAGAGTAGTATACTTTCATTACAACCCAATCATTTCTTGAGCAGTAAGAATTTTTCTGCAAAACATAGGTTTTTCTGCAATACCTCCCCTGTAGTGAGCCTCTTCCTCTAAAGTCTGACAAAGTTGTCCCTCACTTTGGGAGGAATCTGGGACCACTTATCCATCCATCAAATTTCAAGGTCTTTGATAGTTTTAGGTTTGTACGTGTGGACGGCCCTCTTCAATTCAGACCACAGTCTTCAGTTCAGACCACCATTATAAAACATTGATTATGTAGTCCGAGAAACATTTCTGTGTTTATTTTAATGTATGTTTGGGGTCATTGTCTTGTTAAACAGTCAATTCATGGCCAAGAGGCAACCAGGTTTTGTGCTGAAATATCCTGGTACTTAGTGGAATTCATCGAGCCCCAGGACCACTAGTGGCAAAACAGCCCCAAAGCATCAATCATCCACAATCATATTTCATAGGGGTATCAGGTGCTTTTCTTTTCATGCAGTCCCCTTCTGTCGCCAAACATGGCCAAAAAGTAAATGTTTTGTCTCATCTGACCACAACATTCCAAATGTACTTCCAATAACACTTGGCAAAGTTCTGGCGCTGCAATTTGTGGGTTGGGCACAGTCAGAGCTTTTCCAAAGAGCTTCTTGACATGGAGTTGAAATCTAATAGTTGATTTAGAGACTTGATAGCGCCAAGATTCTACTAGACTGTGCAGTTCTGAAAATGATCCTTGGATTCTTCTTTGCCTCCCTCAACATCTTCCTCACTGTGTGTGGAGGCGGATTGCACATGTGTCCTCTTCTTGGCAAATGTGCAACTGCTCCAGATTTATGAAACTTAGTGGTACTACTTTCAATGGTTTACGTATTTCTTTTTATATTTTCCTGATCTGTGTAGGGCAACAACCATTTGTTTCCTTTTAGCTGACTGCAAAGGGATTTTAAATGCGTACAACCTCATATTTATTCCTCATATTTATACCCAAGGGAAACAGGACAGGCATCAATACAGTTCCTGGAGACTGAGACCAACTAAAAAGCATAGAATATCATAGCAGATGTCACTTTGTTTGGTTTTATTTAAAATATTTTTAGGGGTGCTTTAATATTTTTGCTTCCTCAATAAAATGTTTTCTGTTTGAGAAAGTATTGTGTTTAAATTATAGTATACAGCTCCCCCTTATGTTTAAGACCAAAATATGATATTATATGATATCACAATGCAAACGTTATATATAATTCTACACAAATAGACTTACCAAACAAAAAGTTGGGTCAGGGTTAATTGTTCAGAGGACTAAGATATCTAGTTTCGTATTATAAATAAATTGTAATTTTAGCCAGCCTTTTGTCAATTTTCCACAGTAATTGTCATTAACTGCCTTGTTCCTGCCCCTACGGATGTAATATATGGCAATATATGTATGTAACCTATATGTCTTATATGAGCATATATGTTGTAAACATATATTTGGTTTGATCAACACATATGTACATATATGTACATATATGTCAAAATTTACAAGAATTTTATGTCAGATTGAAATATGTAATTAACATATATGATCATGTATTTTAAAATATACAGTGGATATAAAAAAAGTCTAAACAACCCCTGTGAAAATGTCAGGTTTTTGTGCTGTAAAAGAATGAGACAAAGATAAATCATGTCAGAACTTTTTCCATTTTTAATGTGACCTATAATGTGAACAATTCAATTGAAAAACAAACTGAAATCTTCGAGAAGGAAAAATGAAAAATAAAAACCTTACAATAACTTGGTTGCATAAATGTGCACACCCTCTTATAACTGGGGATGTGGCTGTGTTCAGAATTAACCAATCACATTCAAACTCATGATAAATAGAAGTCATTACACACCTGCCATCATTTAAAGTGACTCTGATTATCTCAGAGTAAAAGCCATGGAGAGCTTCCAAAAAAAAAAGCCAAAGAGCCAAAGAGAGCTTCCAAAGCATCAGAGGGATCTTATTGTTGAAAGATATCAGTCAGAAGAAGGGTACAAAAGAATTTCCAAAGCATTAGATATACCATGGAACACAGTGAAGTCATCATCAAGTGGAGAAAATATGGCACAACAGAGACATTACCAAGAACTGGACATCCCTCCAAAATTAATGAAAAGACGAGAATAAAACTGGTCAGGGAGGCTTCCAAGAGGCCTACAGAAACTTTAAAGGAACTGCAGGAATTTCTGGCAAGTACTGGCTGTGTGCTACATGTGACAATAATCTCCCGTATTCTTCATATGAATGGGCTATGGGGTAGGGTGGCAAGACGGAAGCCTATTCTTACAAAGAAAAACATCCAAGCCCGGCTGAAGTTTGCAAAAACAAACATCAAGTCCCCCAAAAGCACGTGGGAAAATGTGTTATGGTCTGATGAAACCAAGGTTGAACTTTTTGGCCATAATTCCAAAAGGTATGTTTGGCGCAAAAACAGCACTGCACATCGCCCAAAGAACACCATACCCACAGTGAAGCATGGTGGTGGCAGCATCATTCTTTGGGGCTGTTTTTCTTCAGCTGGAACCGGGGCCTTAGTCAGGGTGGAGGGAATTATGAACAGTTCCAAATACCAGGCAATTTTGGCACAAAACCTTCACGTGTCCGTTAGAAAGCTGAAGATGAATTGGAAGTTCACCTTTCAGCATGACAACGACCCAAAACACACATCCAAATCCACAAAAATATGGCTTCACCAGAAGAAGATTAACGTTTTGGAATGGCCCAGCCAAAACCCAGACCTGAATCCAATTGAACATCTGTGGGGTGATCTGAAGAGGGCTGTGCACAGGAGATATCCTCGCAATCTAACAGATTTGGAGCGCTTTTGCAAAGAAGAGTGGGCAAATATTGCCACGTCAAGATGTGCCATGCTAATAGATTCCTACCCAAAAAGACTGAGTGCTGTAATAAAATCAAAAGGTGCTTCAACAAAGTATTAGTTTAAGGGTGTGCACATTTATGCAACCAGGTTATTGTGAGTTTTTTATTTTTCCCCCTCAAAGATTTCAGTTTGTTTTTCAATTGAATTGTTCACGTTATAGGTCACATTAAAGGTGGAGTAAGTTCTGACATGATTCATCTTTGTCTCATTCTTTTGCATCACAAGAACCTGGAATTTTAACAGGAGTGTGTAGACTTTTTATATCCACTGTATGTTAAGTCTTTTAATGTATATGGCCATGTATTAGATTTCTGTATGGGTGCTCTCTTCAGATGAAATCTGTATGGGTGTGGTTGTCCGAAATCAAGTCCACTTGACCCCCCATTCTTCAGACCATCTCTGGAGACCTCCTCCCATTCCTCCATTTTCTCATCAATTCATCTCTGACCATTGGCTGCGTTCCCCTGACTTCAAGATGGCCACTGTTGCTCCAGTCCTCAAGAAACCAACACGTAACAACGCTAATATCAAAAACTACAAACCGGTATCCCTTCTGTCTTTTTTTTCCAAAACACTTGAGCATGCTGTCTCTGATCAGCTCTCATGTTATTTCTCTTAAAACAATCTCCTTAACCCTATCTAGGCAGGTTTCAAGATGGGCCACTCGACTGAAACCACCCTCTGTGTCGCATGTGCTGTTTGCACTGCCCAAGCTGGCTCTCTCCTATGTTCTCCTTCTCCAAGATGTTTGCTGCCTGCTACTTCAAGTTCAACGTCAACAAGATGGAGCTGATATTTCTCCAGGGGAAGGCCTGTATGCTCAAAGACATGGTATGTACATGTTGTCCATGATGTCCCCTTCCCAGTCTGTAAAGAACCACAGCATGACCCTAAATAACCCTGTCATTCCCTCAAAACATAAAGGCGATAACTTGCTCCTTCAGATTCATGCTCTACAACATTTGTACATAGAGTACGATCTTTCCTCAACCAGAAAGCAGATCAGTTAAAAATCCAGACACCTGTCATCTTACATCTGGATTACTGCTACTCACTGTTGGTAGGGCTCCTGGTGTGTGGATTTTGGTAGGGCTCCTGGTGTGTGGATTTTGGTAGGGCTCCTGGTGTGTGGATGTTGGTAGGGCTCCTGGTGTGTGGATTTTGGTAGGGCTCCTGGTGTGTGGATGTTGGTAGGGCTCCTGGTGTGTGGATGTTGGTAGGGCTCCTGGTGTGTGGATTTTGGTAGGGCTCCTGGTGTGTGGATTTTGGTAGGGCTCCTGGTGTGTGGATTTTGGTGGGGCTCCTGGAGTGTGCCACCATTCCCCTCCAATTTATGTAAAATCTCTTGGCCCACTTGGTGTTGAACCTTTCCAAGATCTCCAATGTCACCCCAATTCTCCGCTCACTCCACTGGCTTCAATTGGAGATTTGCATTCTTTGCAAGAACATGGTGCTTACCTACAAAGCAGCAAGGGGAGCTTCCTCTCTCTCTACTGTCAGGCAATCCTCAAACCTCCAATCACCCTCACTGTTACCTCTGTGAATTAATGCTTGCAATGTTTATTATGTCTTTTGTCTTCCTTCTAGCATGGTTAAATAGCATTGCTGATCGCTATTTAATTCAGTGGGTTGTAATTATTGCTGCTTGGTTATGTGGTTGTTCCACCTAGCTATCTTAAAATGTATGCACTTACTGTAAGTTGCTCTGAATGAGTGTCTGCAATATTTTAATTTCTCAGATACAAGTGGACATTGTGTGAAATATTCTAATTTGGAATAGTTTTTCCAACCGTCAGTTTCATGAGAATGACCCAGCTACTCTTTGTTTATTGATGTAAAAATTGTCAAACGTGAAATAACAATCATCCTAACATGTCGTTCATTATTCCAGAAGCCTCAAAGAGGGTTGAATGACATTGACCATCAGGGCCTGTCCTATCTTTTTGAAGGCCCTGACCAAGATTTAATCGTGAAGACTCACCTCGCTGTTAAAAGAAATGTGGTCTGCCATGTTGACAGCAAGGAGAAAATATTGTTTAATGCTATTCAAGTCATGTAGCCATGGGCAGGACAGATAAAGTGTAGTATTTTATGGAATTGTATTCATTTTGTATGCGCAGTTTCACAATGAATTTCTGGCAATTACATTTATGTCATGTGGTGCAGATTTATAAAAAAAATATATAAAAGTTAAAAAGTAAGCTAATTTGAAGACATTTTACACATGTTGCTATTTTAATATGATCTCATTGAGAATAACTTACACAACACAATCAACTGGGTTCTCTGGAGGTAAGGGCGGGTCAGCACTTGATTACTACATGTTTAGACAAAACAGCGAGCTAGACTAACTGCTAATCAAAAATTTACATGACCAATTTTCAACTAATTGACAGGATTCTGTCAGTAATACCTTGTCCCAGCACAGAATCCTTGAATCACAGGCCCACCTCTACTTTAAATATATGCCCGTCAGTTTCCAGTTTCGAGAAGCCATTTTATTCAGCAAAAAGTCATCTTCAAGCCTATGAAAAGGCAAAAAGGTCTGGCTGCTGTATACTGGTCTACTGTCCAACAAAAAATGCTAAATACTGGTATTTCTTTGTAGCAAAATCCCTGATAATGTTCTTAAAGTCTAATTTCCAGGCAAGTTCATTTTCAAGACCAAGAACAGTTGAGTCTGTCTTGGCTTATCGGAGAGCACATAGGTTTTACTGAACTTTATATTGCTAAAGGTATGTTCATTCCAAACCACAGTCACCGGTATAGAAAATGTTTTTGGAATGTGTGCACAGAACTCCATAAAAGCTTTCCAGTTACTATATATTCCATTTAGTAACATTCAAAGTCTACAGTCTTGCAAAACCTCAGAATATCATCACTTTGTCTTTAAATACATCATCACATGTTTTTGTCACTTTCTTACAAGATGCACTGATAAAATCATCGCACATATTCCAGAAATTTCTTATTTACGGAAAAGTAGCTACATATTTCCATAGTTGTTGATAAGAGAGTATTCAGCTGCTGAGTACCAAGTGAGGCAGAGGAACCTTCTTTTCTCCTATGTCCATCTTTTTTTAATTATTTACACAAATACTCTAGCATTACAATTTTCTTCTCTCTTTTCCTTTAAGAACTCATGGCTTTTTCCTAGCCACTGTCCATCAACATGGTTGTTGCTTGCTCCTTGGGGTTTCAGGCTGGGTGTTTTGTAAAAGCACTTTGTGACAACTGCTGAAAATGGGCTTACAAAATGCATTTGATTGATTGATTTGATAGACTGGGTTTATCTGCATTTTCACACATTGCTAGTTAACAAACTTAGCCAAGTGAAATGGGCGTAGCAACTATCACAGATGGACCAAGAGCGTGGCCAATCAGGCCATGTTTTACAACATATGTGATACTGAAAGTAGGATACTGAAAGTACCAACATCCAAAACTTACAGTATATAAACTCACCTGGTTGTACCTGCATATATCATATTCAAGTTTCTCAACAAGATAAATTACTGATAAAAAGTTCTCATTTCATGTGCCATAGACGATGCCCAGGGGGGCCCTTAGGCACCTGGGGAATTCTAATCTAAAAGTTGAGACCCCAACTGAGTTCCTAATTTATAAACGAATTATGTTGCTTATGCCTGGAGCCGGCCCTGCTGACAATATTTGGCAGTGCTTATTTGACTTTATTCATCCTATTCATTTAAAATGACGGCTTGAAAGGGAGGGTATAATACAGCAAGCTTTTGAAGTTTGCCACTAAACTATCAGAATCAAGGATTTTATGCAAATCAAGGATTTCTTGTAATGTACTGTATGTAATATATTCAAAAGACATCTAGTGGAGCTTAGGGTACTTCAGGTGTCTATAATTATCTCCCTCTTAATTACATCTTCACGTGTAACATAGAAAAAGTATTATTTTAAAATAATCAATACATCTCAAAGAATATGATCTTATTGAATGCCACTGGTGTTTATTTTATGGCTTTCAATTAATTATATTATATATACAGTGCCCTCCATAAATATTGGGACAATAATGTTAAAATTGCTATTTTTGCTGTACACTTGAAGCAAATGAAAATACAATTAGAAGAGTAAAATGGGGTGAAAATATAGAATGACACCTTTCACTTCTTTCCATTTCAATCCTTCTATGTTTTACCAACTAAGAATAACAGCACTGTCAGAGTTTCATCTCCCCATTTTATGCGAGTATAAGTATTGGGACATTTGGCTCACAGGTGTTTGAAGTTAATCAGGTTTTTCCTTTTGCATTGGTTGTTCACACATAAGAGCTGTGAATGTGTCATCTCAGTTCTATCTTTTGCTTTTGCCTTTGGAGTCTGCGTTCAATGTGTCAGTACGCATAATTCAATATTATATTTTCTGTGGACCACAGGAAGAGTAATTGCTGCTTTGGCCTGGGCCAATAGGGATCCAAATAAACATGTAAATCATAGCTTTTCAACCCACACACGGTCTACTTCAAAGTTTTCCCTAAATAATATTATCTTCTAAATATGACATACATCATTTGATTATTATTATACAACTTTTTTTCCCAAAAAGTTGAGATGCTGTGTAAAATGTAAATAAAAACAGAATGCAATGATGAGCAAATAATTTATCCTTTTGTTGAATAGACAATAGTACAAAGACAACATATCAAATGTTGAAACTGAGAAATGTTAGTGTTTTTGGAAAAATATATGCCCATGTTGAATTGGAAAATTCTTGCTTTATATATGATTTCAGCTGCTCAACTATTTGGGGTCTCCTATGTCATATTTTTCATTTCATAATGCGCTAAATGTTTTCAATCAATGACAGGTCTGGACTGGAGGCAGGCCAGTTTAGCACCCAGACTCTTTTACTACAGAGCCATGCTGTTGTAATACGTGCAGAATGTGGTTTGGCATTGTCTTGCTGAAATAAGCAAGGCCTTCCCTGGAAAATATATCATCTGGATGGCAGCATATGTTGTGCCAAAACCGGTAAACATTAGCTCGGGCCAGAGAAGGCACCGGCATTTCTGGATGTTGTTTATGTATGGTTTCTTCTTTGTATGGTGGAATTTTAACTTGCATTTCTGAATGCAGCAAAAAATTGTTCTCACAGACAATGGTTTTCGGATGTGTTCCTGAGCCCATGCAGTGATTTCCACAACAGAATCGTGTCTTAAATGCAGGCGGCACTGCATTAATCGTTTTTAATGCAGTGCCGTCTGAAGGCCCAAAGATCACAGCCATCCAATGTTGGTAATCTGTCTTGTCCCTTGCATACAGAGATTTCTCTGGATTCTCTGAAACTTTTAATGATATTATGTACCATAGATGATGAGATCCCCAAACTCTTTGCAATTTTTCATTGAGAAACATTATTCTTAAATTGTGGCAGAGTGGTGAACCCCTCCCCATCCTCCCTTCTGACAGACCCATCCTCTCTGGAATGATATTTTAATACCAATCATGTTACAGACCTGTTGCCAATTGACCTAATTAGTTGTGTGATATTCCACCAGGTTAAATTTTTTAGCATTACATAACTTTTCCAGTCTTCTGTTGCCTCGGTTCCAACTTTTTTTAAATGTTTTGCTGGCCTCAAATTCAAAGTGGGCATATATTTATCAAGAAAAAATAAGTCTCAGTTTCAACATTTAATATGTTATCTTCGTACTATTTTCTATTGAATATAGGGTTTAAATGATTTGCATTTTGCGTTCTGTTTTTATTTCCATTTTTCACAGCTTCCCAACTTTTTTGGAAACAGGGTTGTATTGCAGGGCCTTGTGACTGTCTGTCATGACAGTTTAAATCAGCCCTGGGACATCAGCCTATGTTATTAAAATAGTTACTCCACATAGGAACCTGTAGAAATTATGTGTGGATATCAGCTTGAAAATCCACTTCCAGAAAGCTGCCTTTCCACGGCCACACAAACATCCAAGAGCAAAGCTCAAGCTTTCTCTCATAACGACTCATTCAACTTCTGTGGTTGTTGTTGTTTATTTCCCTCCATCTCTATCCGTCTGCTCCAGTGACGTGAGACATGGAGCTGTTATGCTGAAAACTGTGTGCTGAGAGATGCTAGCTAATTGCAGAGCAGTGGACCTGAGGAGATGAGGGGTAAAGAGCAAGCCCTCTCATTTCACCTGCTCAGCATGTGTCCACGTATACTCTCGCAGGACGTATACGAATGTGTACAGAATAATTTGTCTGAAAGCCCTGTTTTCATCCCTGCTTATCAGCAGCAGGCGAGGCATTCATTGTGTGGCTACGCTTAAAAATGGCGTTATCTGAAAAAAGTACATCTTCAGAACATTCCAAATAAACATTCAAATAAATGCCTTTAGTAAATGAATGGCATGTCTGTATCAATTCGTATAGGATATCTGTTATTTCTTATACAGAGAAGTAGTATTCTTTAAAATAAAATACTCATTCTCGAAAACGATGTTTTAAATGGTTTCATATTTGAAAAGCTTTTCCATGGGAAAGAAGATTTATATTATCGGTGATGGCATTGCTTTGGATAAGTCAAACAGACTTAAGTCAAACAGACTGTCAGTTTGAGATTTCACTCATTCAGTTTGTCATTCAACAAAATAGGCCTCCTTCTGTCATACCTATTCACAATGGGCAACTTGTTTATGGAGTAATTCTTACTCTCTTTGGAAAATGTAACTGTGTTTTTTACAATTAGCCAAATCCAAGAGATCTTCATGAAACTCAGTGAGAGAAAATGTGTCTGATTGGAGATGTTTTCCCAGTAAAAAGACTGCATGCTGCTACTGTATACAGAAATACCAAATTGGCTAGAAATTAAAACTAATGAGCAATTAGCCCACCAATGAACTTGTGTTAACGTTTGTTTTCTCCCAGCTCTCCTCTGCTCATGAATCCTAAATGTTTTTCATTTAATCAGTCTCAACAAGACAACATTTTGATTTTAATTATTTAATCTTTCAGGTTTTATCGTTCTTTCATTTAGATCTCGAGCCTGAAGGCAATTAGACAATACTCCTCTCATTTTGTAAGATAGGCTTTAGTAAAGACAAAACTCTAGTCTAGTCTGAACTGTGACATTTAGATTGATGTGAAATAAAGACTGAAGATACCATTATACAATCAGAGTCATATATTAACAGATCTACAAACAAACCTCTCCCAAACCTTTATATATATTTTGCTATACATTCCGTAGATAAGCACCTGATTCAACTTGTCAACTTGTCTTCATCAAGTCCCCTTAATCATCAGTTGTCCTTCATCAAGTCCCCCTAATCATCAGTTGTCCTTCATCAAGTCCCCCTAATCATCAGTTGTTCTTCATTAAGTCCCCCTAATCATCAGTTGTCCTTCATCCAGTCCCCCTAATCATCAGTTGTCCTTCATCAAGTCCTCCTAATCATCAGTTGTCCTTCATCAAGTCCCCCTAATCATCAGTTGTCCTTCATCAAGTCCCCCTAATCATCAGTTGTCCTTCATCAAGTCCCCCTAATCATCAATTGTCCTTTTCAGAACTATAACACAATGGTGAAACATCTGGGGATCCTGTGGTGGAAATTTGAAACTGAGAACCAAAATATGATGTTTTGATGTTATTATTATTTCATATTAAGTTGGCAGTTCACAAGGATCAGTGACAGCCACTGTTTTAAAATATCAGTCATAGATATTTAACCAGTAGAAAACCGAGGGTGTCTCATGTGCCATCTTACTTTGAAGACCTGTGGCTGTGCCACTGATGTTGTGAGAAATTATTTCATTGACTTGCTTGCTAATATAATGGTTGTATATATAGCAGAATTCGGTATATCAGTTTGACATAAAATACGCTAAGAGGTAATATTCTGTCATGGAATATATCTTGACTATGAGTAAACCATTGGGTGTTGTGTGAGCAGCCAATGACTATTTGTCCATAAACCAAGCATTACAGTTGTCATTGGCTCAAACTGTTTGTATGCTGGCTTTATTTGCATGCTGTCTGTTTAACACAGCTAAACCTTATGGAATATTAAAGCCCTCAAACTTCTAACCGTAAGTAATCATGGTGTACTCTACTTGAACCTGTTTCCTATTGCCTGTCATTAAACCCCCAATATTCCCCAGTTCAATAAAAGCCTTCATTGTGGGGCACGCTTCACTGGAATGACTGCAGAGAGCAGCCTTCTTTGTAATCACAAAGGGAAATCAAGCAATACAATCAATTATTCGCCTTCTTTGTTCAGATGTATTGTGTTATATAAAAGAACTAAGCCAGGCCAGTCCTTTAACAGAGTAGTAGCACAACCAGTATGTGTTGAATGCAGACTTGTTTGGTTAGACGTTTCCTGCAGACAAGAGGGCTAATCATATCCACCATGTTCTGGCCTGTTTTGGAGGGTAATGTAATGATGATGATGTCTAAGCTTGGTATCAGCACCCATATGCTTTGTTACTATTAATATGCATTTGCGCAACTTAAACAATAACATGAGAGTGAATAATCAGCCTCACCTGAGCTGTTGAGGGCCATGGTAGGTTATAAGAAGAACACCATCACCACCTGCAGTAGCAAATGTGACATAACACCTAAGTCATCCAGTAATGATCGGTGGGATCTGACTCACAAACTGAACCCAAGGCAAACCAATCTCACCAACAGATAGGAGCACACAGTTTTCCCACGAAGTTCTGCCTTTATGAAATGTAGAAACACTCATTCTGCATGACAACCTCATTTTGTATCATCATTACCCTTTTGTTCTGATAAGGCACTTGTTCACTGGCCTATGAAAATATTTGTCATCCCTTTGAGCTACAGACATAAACACAGGCAGCAATGAATGTGAGGAAGCACCAGAATCATCAGACAGACTAAAACACAGCGCTATCTGCAATATTAATGGAGTCATTATGTAAATTTGGTAATTGCTTTCATCAGTTATAAAGCACTTGTCTGGATATGCCACACACAGAGAGATGCAGATGAATTGATATTCTTCATCGTTTAGCCTGCTCTATTCTTTTTGTTCACAAATATTGCCCTAAATTAGTGTTGAATTAAATGGATTGATTCAGGGGGACACAAAATCCTTGACTGAATAGTGCATCTTTAACTTTAGGTTATTTATCAACGCATGACATTGTGGTTTAGCCCTTCATATCTAATGATCAGCATCACATTTTCAACTCAATTAAGACCTAATTGAGTTGTTGGCAGCACCAAACAGTTAAATAACTGGAATTTGAAGTTATTTTTTTCTTTTTATTTCATCATCATTTAACCAGTCAAGTCAATTAAGAACAAATTCTTATTTACAATAATAGCCTGACAGGAGCGGAAAAGACCACCTGTTGGGAATGGGTATTGGGATTAAATAAAAAGAGACCACCCAGACAGAAGACACATGGCAACAGCACAGAACTAACAAAGAGACAATAAAACCAACCACTGAGACCCCACTTAAGTATAAAAGAAAACACAGAGAACAAAGCATGACAACAGCATAAATGTTAAAAATACAGGAAAAAAACTGCCAGCTGACATTATAAAGACAACACAGGGTACAGACATCGTCAGAAAATAGACAAAGACAACAACAGGACAACATGGCTAAACTACAATGACGATGCATGTCACAGTTACAAGTATCAATGAAGCAGTTAAAGGTATCAGTGAAACAGTTACAGGCATCAGTAAAACAGTTACTGGCCTCAGTGAAGCAGTTACAGGCATCAGTAAATCAGTTACAGGCATCAGTAAAGCAGTTACAAGCATCAGTAAAAGTTACAGGTATCAGTGAAGCAGTTACAGGTAGTGGTGGCCATACGAGGCTTCATTACTGTTCTTCTAGCAGCAGGATATTATGCTAGCAGCGCTAACTCAGATTTCTTTTTCAAAATAAAAGCCATCATTGAAATAGATAAGGCAATATAGTTAGTAATCTAGTCTGTATATTTTATGTTTAATGTCCGTTCCAATATTGTTCGTGTCTGTTCTTTTGGCCATCTCTAGTTACCGGCATCAGTAAAACAGTTATAGGCATCAGTGAAGCAGTTACAGGTATCAGTAAATGTGATATATTTTGTGTCTTAAAAAGTGCCAGTTCTGACAAATGTAGATAGCAGAACGGGTTCCGTATGTGGAGGAGAAGGGATGCAGTACACAGGGTTTTGTAAATAAGCATTAACCATTTTTTATTGGACGGGTCATAAAGTGATGGCCAGTGTGCGGTGATGTGTCCTGTAAGGAGCATTGGTGGCAAATCTGATGGCTGAATGGAAGAGAACATCTAGCCACTCAAGAGTCACGTTACTCCACAAACTGTACATTTTGTCTCCAAAATCTAGCATGGGTAAGACTGTCATCTGAATCAGGGTGAGCTAAGCAGATGGGGTGAATGATGAACTATTGCGCAAGAGAAAACCAAGTCTAGCTTTAACCTTGACCTTTAGGTTGGCAATGTGAGAGAAGGACAGTGTGCAGTCTAGCCAAACTCCCAAGTACTTGAATGAGGTGACTTGGTCAAGCTCCACACCCGTCAGCTATAGTAACCACACCAGGGGATGAGGGGCTATTCTTTCTAACAAAGCACATTGCCTTTTATTTAGAGATGTTCAGTACCAGGTTAAGGGCAAAGCAAGCTTGCTGGACACCAAGAAAAAGTTGTTTTACAGAGCTTAACACAAATTCAAGGAGGGCCAGCTGAGTACCTGTATCAATGTAATGAATGTAAATAGAAACAGTGTGGGGCCTAAAACTGAGCCTTGGGGTACTCCCTTTGTGACAGGACGTGGCTGACAGCAGTTGTTCTGACTTTATCCCCAACCGTCATCCTGTCCCTAAACAACACAGTTAGCCCTATTTGCTCCTCCTGCCCCGTGTAATGTTCAACCCAGGTTGTTGCAGTGAATAAGAATTGTTTCTGAATCAACTTGCCTGGTTTAATAGCAAATTAAAAAAATAAAACCAGGCCAAGGACAGCTCAGAACCGCCAATACTCCTTAGCTCAAGGATGTATTCCTTACAAGGAGGGAATGGTTTACTGTATTAAAGGCTTTCACAAGGTAGCAGCACAACATTGCTTTATGTCAACGGCAGTCTTAGCAACATTTAAGACCTTTGGTTTTGCAGTGACATAACCTGAATGGATACTAGAGAGGATACTGTAAACATTAAAAAAAATAGCTGGTTGCTTATTGACCAGTATTTCCAGCACTTTTGAAATACAAGGAAAGATAGAAATGTGCCTATTACAGTTGATCTCTTCCTTTAAATGAAGGGACACACTGGAGTTGCCTTTTAAGCATTGCAAATTTCTGCAGAGTGAATTCTTCAGTTAAAAAAGTGAGAAACTGACTCTATGATGACAGGAGCGGCTACCTTGAGGGAGAAAGTATCTAGGCCATCTGACCCGCATGTTTTTTAAGGTCCAGTTTAAGGAGCTCATTCAGCCCCTCTGACTCAGTGACTGCCTTCAGGGAGAAACTTTGTAATGGATCGGGATAAAAAGAAGTTTCAGGCCTAGTCGCATTTCGGTGGCTGGGGGATTTTGAATGGGCAAGGAGGCATGGCTTCAGTGCAGTTGTTCGTCGGAATGATGAGCAGTCAATCTGATCATTGGTATGTCGAGGTTTCTCCCAAATGGTGTTCCTAAGGTGGTGTAACTCCGATCACAATCAAACCCGGGGCTCAACGTGTTTTTAATTGTAATTTTTTAAGGGAGGGCATGCTTACTAACAATACTACTGAAACAATAACAAAAAAGACCCAGGGATTTTCAACAGAGGGCACCAAAGGGCATCAAGTTAATTCTAAACCAATTTACAGAGGCCATAAAAGGGAAGGCTTGCTTACTGACGTTTTTCATGAGCCTCCATAAAATATCAGGATGTCTATAACAGATCCGGATGTCTATAACAGATCAGGAATGTCTGTAAGAGATCAGGATGTCTATAACACACCAGGACATCTGTAAGAGATCAGGATGTCTATAACAGACCAGGACATCTGTAAGAGATCAGGATGTCTATAACAGACCAGGACATCTGTAAGAGATCAGGATGTCTATAACAGACCAGGACATCTGTAAGAGATCAGGATGTCTATAACAGACCAGGACATCTGTAAGAGATCAGGATGTCTATAACAGACCAGGACATCTGTAGAGATCAGGATGTCTATAACAGATCGAGACATCTGTAAGACATCAGGATGACTAGAACAGACCATGTCTATAACAGATCAGGACAGGTCGTTTGACTGAGCATCCTTTATGCACACAAACAATAAAACACTAAGGTCATTAAAAAAAACACTGATATTGTACCTACAGTATCCGGGTTGTTTGTGAGGATTATATCAAGGAGAGTAGCATTTTCGAGATATTTGAGGTCATACCTTGTTGGATTGGTTATGATCTAAAAGAGATTTAGGGAGTCCCTTTGCTTTAGGACGGGCATGTGATTTAAACATGTCCAAGCTAAGGTCAGCTAATAGCAAAAATTCAGATTCACTGTAAGGGGTCAAAAGAGAGTTTATGGCAGGCAGAGTACAGACTGTTGCTGATGCAGCATGATAACACCCAGCAACTGTCAGCAAACAGTTATTTGAGAGCTTGATGTTTAAAACTAGCAATTCAAATTGTTGGCAGACAGACTTGGAGGAGACAACAGAACACAGACACACTGGTAAAGATTGCCACTTTGCCACATTTATAGGATCTGCCATGTCTCAAAAGATTATAACTAGAAATATTAATATCAGTATTCAAAACATTCTTTCTCAACCATGTCTCAGTAATGACTAAAATCTGGATTGGACCTGTGGTCGGATCACTTTCAATTGGTCAATTTTAGGTAACAAGCTTCCAGCATTAACAAATAGTAAACCTAGGTTTCTACAAGAGCAGAAATCAGTGATGCAGAAATCGGCTAGCCGCAAAAAAATGCGCCTGGATGCATAAGCACGTGTCCAGATATCATCAGCAATAAAACAATCAGTGCACAGCAAAAGACATGGAGCAATTTACAGTGTGGATTTTTTTTAATCATATTTGAATGAGCATCAGATGGCATCGATATTGTGTTGGAAAGCAATTTCATCAGGTAGCCTGAATATAGAGCCAGTGAGAGAAAGTTAAGGGACGGGAGGCCAAGAGTGTGTGTAAGCACGACAGATACAGTCTCGATCGGGGTAACAAACATTGATTGTACCACGTTCGGGGAAACCTGACAGTTCATAATTAATAAGGCACTCAGTTTATGGTGCAGATATCAGGAAGAAATATAATCTCTCACCAAAGGAAAGAAAAGTCAGCTTGCCCAATAAAATTAACCTCACACTCATTTAGTCCCATATAAAATTGAAGATAAGACCATGTAAATAATCTACCGTGTGTGTGTAGCCGTCGAACGAGGTGTTCAGGCGAGGGGATTGTGATGGTGGTACTTGCACCAAACACAGGAGAGACAGGCCAGATAAGGGCCATACACAAGAGATTAGCGGAGGGAGAAGAATTTCATGGGCAGTAAGCAGGAGGCTTTCGACTAGATAGATGCAAATTAAAGATTTAAATCTATATATCCTTGTATCTATCACTTACTGTAGCCAAATAACTGTTTGACTTTATTATGAAGACTGCAGAGTGCTAAGAGTGATTATGATGATAAAACATTTGCAAACAAACTGAAATCTCACATTACAAACAGGTTTGAGCTGTCTTCCAGACATGACATGAGATGTAAATTAGTAATAATGAATGTTTAAAAATGTATGTAACTCTAAAAAACTGGAAATTATAGTTAATGAATGTTTAAAAAGAATTGTAACTCAATAAAAGAAAAACTATTAAAGAACAGCTTGCTTCCATCCTTCAGTCACCACAGTCAACATAGGCCTAGAATGACATAGTCCACGTCAGAGTTCAGCTCCACGGCCTGCTGAAAGCACTAGTAATATCTGCCATTCACTGTACAGGTATTCGGTACACTCCATGGACAAGGATTCAGATTTGACGCTTTATTAATCTATTATGTTATGGTTGATCAACTCAGGATAAAGAAAAACTGTATCAGAAGGGATGGGGAGAGAGGGGAATCCTGTTTGAGCCAGAAGCACCACAGTCAATGTAGTGTTAGTGTGATATTCATGTACAATAATTCATGTTAACCTTATTGATCATGCTACAGTAAAATACTCATATATTATATTTCTAAATGCAGCGTTGCTACCAGTGACAGTAAAATAATATAGACATCACCATAGGGATGGAAAGAGGTCTTATCTGTCTATCATTACTATTTTAGTGTTGGAGGGATCAGGAGGGATCAGCAACCGGGTCATCAAGAGGGATTAGACAGTGAAGTAGGAAGTCATACCCATTTGGCTACATTCAAATATCTATGCTCAAATGCAGTAATGGCCATTCGAGGCTTCTTTAGCGTTATTTTAGCAGCAGGATATTATCCTGGCAGCACTCAGATTTTCTTTATCACAATAAAAGCCATCATTGAAATGTATAAGGCAATATAGTTAACAATCTAGTCTGTAAAAAAGAACAGATAAGAATAACATTGGAACGGACATTAAACATAAAATGTACAGACTAGATTGTTAACTATATTACCATATATATTTCGATGATGGCTTTTATTTTAATAAAGAAAATCTGAGTTAGCACTGCTAGAAGAATGGCTTATCCTGCTGCTCGAAGAACGGTAATGAAGCCTCGAATGGCCATCACTACTCAAATGTGTTTTCTCCCTGCTATGTTCTCTACCCATCTCTATGAACATAACAGATTTTTAGACCAATGGTGCCCTCTAGTGCTGAGTGAGTCAGAGACTCATACTAGTAAGTCAATACAAACCGAATCACTGTTGTTTTCTGATTGGTCACACAGGCCAAATGTTCCAGCATGATTCGCTGTTTTGATTTCATGCTTCCCAATCACAACTGTGTGCCCATGTAATATGACAACATTTTCAGGGAGTATGAGAGCAAACATTCATTTTCACCCCTTCTAAACTGCATTAGAATCCAAACAAAGAAACATGTGGCCCACTTTAGGCAGTGTCCTGTGGTGCAGCTGTGGCACTGTGACCAGTGTTCCTAGAGTCCTGCAAAGAGCAGTGCAAATTTGGTTCAACAGCTATTAGGTTGGCGGGAGGGATGATTGAGTTGCCTTGCCAAACGTAAGATGGCGTAGATAAGGCCTAAAACTAAGTATGCATGGGATATAACCAGTTTACTTAGTTACGTTTTTTTTTCCCCTGAAGTTATCCAGCTGAATTACGCCAATCAAATATTTTTTTAGAAATAAAATTGTTTGTTCTATTAATTCAATTTCTATCTACCTAATCCTTTCCGACAGACAAAATGTATGTGGATAACTATCAAGAAAGAGTCCTTGATAATTACAGACTAGAAATAAGATGTTGGAAGAACTCACCCATGTTAGCCTATAAACGCTATGACACGCTTCTTCCAAAGCTATTTAATGAAAATGTTTTGAGTGTGCGTGTACACAAATTTATGTAAGGTATTTCTTTGGAAGTAAATGACAGCAGGAATGGGGCACATAACTTTTCCACTTGTATACATTTAAGTATATATAACATTTTCTAGATTGATACAAATTTTCTAGACTGATACAATGAGAAAGAATAATACTGAGTAAGATTGTTTGGAGTAAATAAATACAGATTGACAATGTAGTACATTTTATTTTGCAGTTTCACACAGTATGCCTGTATGAATCTTCTCTTTATCAAAAGAAAAATGTAATAAAATACAATGCAAAACATCTGGTAAAACGGTTAAATAATTAAAAAGAAATATTCCCTTGTTATGTCCAGTTTATTTTTGCCAGGATCACAACAAATGTTGCTTTGTAGAGATCACAAAATGATCCCTATAAATAATAATAGTTATGGTTGCTAGCAAATAATCTATCCTATATATTATATAGGTAGTGCTTAGCGCTTGCAACGCAGTGGTTGGGGTTATGATTCCGTTGGGGTACTGTATTCATTTTGTAATTTTGGGAAAATTCCATCTTGACTCACCGGGGACATGATTTTGCCGAAGGCTGACCGAAACGATGTCTCCTTGTTTATTGAATGAACATCTCCAGAATGAAATAAACCTATTGGTTGTATTGGTGAGAGAGACACAATAACAGTCTAAGTTTAGAAATGTTTTTAATAATCTGTCTCGATTGACAGGGGAGCACGGATTTCGTCGGTAGCTGACAGAAACGGTGTTCCCTTGTTTATTAATAAATAACATTCATCACATTCAATAATAAACCTAATGGCTGACAGAAACGGTGTCCCCTTTATTCAAAAAATAACAGTTCCATATACTTCAGGGTAAATCACTATTGACTGTATAGATCAATTGGTAGAGCATGGCACATGCAATTCAGAGGTTGTCCGTACAATTGCGAAATGTATTCATTTTGTAATTTTCAGAACAATACCTCTCAATTTACGGGGGGCATGGATTTCGGGGATTTGAGCTAAAAAGCTTATTTGTGATTAAAGGGGAAGTGTTGTATTTTGAATTAGGCTTGGATATGCAAATAGTAATAGATATAGGGTAACCTACTGTATCTAACTGTCTGTAGGTCCTATCAAGATTTTACATGTAACATGGTTTCCTGCATCATTCAACCCAATGAAATGCAATTTACAATTTTACATTTTAGACATTTAGGAGACATACTTACCCAGAGCAACTTATAACTTAATGGTCCAATTGAGGTTAAGTGCTTTGTTAAAGGGACCAGTGACAGATGTTTCACCTTTTTGGATCAATGATCAAAACAAAAAACCTTAATTAATGTGAAGCACTATTGTAAAAACGTCTATGTGAAAATGATATGGGATTTGCTCCACTGGTTTTGTTAGTAGGGGACTAGAAAAACAGATAGATAATCAGAGGAAACATTTGTCCAGACTCAATCCCCATCCACGCAGCTACACTGATTTCCTCCCTGTGTAAGGGCTGCTCATCCCCAGGAATAGGGCACCGCTGCCTAGGGAGGACTGGGCTGAAGTGCCCCGGGAGCTGCAAGAGGCTTCATCCACCCTATACGAGATGGAGTTGTAGAAGACAGGGTTGCTGTGGCAGCCCAAGGGAATACCGTCGGTTATAGAGGGACTGTCACAGGCGCCGAGACTGAGGCACAAATAAGAACAGAGGGCACTGATGCGGTTCTTCGCAGAGTAGCTGACCGCATGGATCTCTCTGTGCTGGTCAGATGGAGAGGGGATGAGGTTGGTATAACTGGACCCTCCCTCTATGGTCAGAGAGAGGTTGCAGCAGCTACTGTGCCAGTCCTCAGTTCCATTTCGCCCCATCCTATAATCTTCCACTTCTGCTTCCTCGGCCTCCCCACCTATTGTCCTTTTAGGCACCGCTGCCTGCTCCTCCCCCTCCACCTCCAGGCTCCTGGTTTCCTCCTCAGTGCTGTGAGGAAGCGCAGCACCACCAGGTTCAGGAAAGCCCCGATCACCGTCAGCCCCACAAGGATGTACATGAAGCTAAAAGCCACATAGGGAGTCCTCCTCTGGAGCATCTCCTTCTTCTGCAGGGCCACAAAGTCCCCAAAGCCGATGGTGGTGAGCGTGATGAAGCAGTAGTAGTAGGCGTGGAAGAAGGTCCAGCCCTCGAAGTGGGAGAAGACCGCTGCCCCGACACAGAGAGTGCTCATACACGCCAGGAGGCCAACCAACACCATATTCCCCATGGACACCTCCGCCTGCTGTAAACCCACGTACCGTTTGAGCCTGCGAAGGAGATAACTGACAAATGTGTTTATCCTCTCCCCCGTACTCTGAAACATGACCAGCGTCAGTGGGATGCCCAGAATGGCATACAACATGCAGAATGCCTTTCCAGCATCCGTACCTGGAGCAGCATGTCCATAACCTGCGGAACATCATATTATAGACACATCATTTGCATAACATGACCACACATACACACTTCACACCAATAAGAAAAAAGAATTCACCAATGACCTATAGAACACAACCCGTCATTGTCAGCGCTCATCTGAGTAGGCAAGAGGAATTTGTTGTTTTCACATGTCAAAACAGATTTGGTGTTAATCGGAAGTGCATGCATGGTATCTTACTGAGCAAAAAAAAAAAACAATACACAAATTAAAAATAGTTTCATACATAATTTTACACAATATTTTATAAGTAACTAAACTAACTTGCCAATCGTAGTGATGACGGTAATGGCAAAGTAAAAGGATGCCGCAAATTTCCACTGTCTCCCCGCACGATGTGGCCCCGACTGAAGAACCACTCTCTCAATCTCCCGGTAGTCGTCCTCACTGAAGCCATACTTCTTCCTCAGCTCGCTGCGCTTCTGTTCTAAGATCTTCTTCCTGGAGCTCTCTGTCTCAGACTCAAGGGCATCGAACACTGCGGCTCCCACAAGCAGGTAGGATATCATACACAGTATGAGAGACAGGGTCTGAATGTTCTGCGCCTTCATCCTCACACAAGCAAACTGGAGTGTGCACTGAGAGGATGGAGGGTGTGTTCAGTATAAAGAGAGACAGGTGGATGTGCAAATTCAATATGAAAGCCTTCACCCACACAGCTTTGACTATTATAGTAAGAAGGGATCCTACACCTTTTCATGGCTTAGTGCTAACACCAAAGGTGATTACACAGCCAAAGTTAGGCTTTGGTATAATTGTCCTCAGTGGGTGGTAAGTCACCCACTTACCAGTATTTCCATTTAAATTTGAACAGACTACTGCTTTGACTATAGATTTAGAAGCTTCTGTGCATGTGTTTATTGTCTCCCTTCCACCACCTTTACTTTTACATATCTGCTTCAGATTTCCATGTTTGATTTGGTCTACAGTACCATGCTAAATTTTAAGGACATATTAGATACTTTTTAAGCAATTTATCTTTGCAGTAAGTATTTCTTTGTTCAGAGAAACACTATATACAAACAAACATTAATGCAATAAAATATTTTTTTGTGTTCTCCAAAAGGAAATTGATATTTTAAGATGGGTTAAATAAATCTTGTGAAGGGATTTGAAGAAACTAGGCCATTCTCTTTTGGACAACCAGCTTACAAAGGTTGTAAAACAATATTTTTTTATATTTGAAAATAAAAACTCAATACTGATGGTGCAATGATTCACTAAAGTATTCACTGCTTCTTTTCTCACAACAGAAACTGAGTGAACTGTGTAGAATTTTATAGTTTATATTTGAGAGACAAAACATGCTTCAAGTCCGCATCTCTCTGAAGAGACTCATTGTTTTTTTCACAAGCTTTCTAACCCACGTGGGTTATCATTAACAATTATTTGATTCAATTTTGAATTTGGCCACACCTATAATAGCAAATACTGTACATCTTAATAAACGCTCCAACATAATACCCAACAATATGTAAAATTAGATAAATGAAATGTGCATCATAGGTATTTCGCCCTATAGTTTATAGTGAATGAAATGCATCAGAACAGCATTGGGAAATTCAAGTCAACATCAGATCAAGTAATAGTTGAGTGTGTAGAATTTTCCCACAGTCCTGTGTAACGTGTCCTTCAGTATTGCACAAGGAAAGAGTAGACAGCTACATCTTCCTGAAACATGTTCCCTACTGTTAATTTAAAGGGTAATTAAAGATCACATCTCAAACCCTTTGAAAATGAATGCTACATTCTTATGGAGTACTGCTGCATTCAGTGTATTTAAACCAATTCATTGCAGTCAGTAGTAGGGCTTTATCAATAGGAATACAGTTGTGCTCATAAGTTTGCATACCCTGGCAGAAACAGTGAAATTTAGGCATTGATTTTGAAAATATGACTGATCATGCAAAAAAACTGTCTTTTATTTAAGGATAGTGATCATATGAAGCCACTTATTATCACATTGTTGTTTGGCTCCTTTTTAAATCATAATGATAACAGAAATCACCGAAATGGCCCTGATCAAAAGTTTACATACCCTTGAATATTTGGCCTTGTTACAGAAACACAAGGTGACACACACAGGTGAAAATGGCAATTAAAGGTGAATTTCCCACAACTGTGGCTTTTTAAATTGCAATTAGTGTCTGTGTATAAATAGTCAATAAGTTTGTTAGCTCTCACGTGGATGCATTGAGCAGGTTAGATACTGAACCATGGGGAGCAGAAAAAAACAGTCAAAAGACCTGCATAACAAGGTAATGGAACTTTATAAAGATGGAAAAGGAAATAAAAAGATATCCAAAGCCTTGCAAATGCCAGTCAGTACTGTTCAATCACTTATTATGATGTGGAAAATTCAGGGATCTCTTGATACCAAGCCAAGGTCAGGTAGACCAAGAAAGATTTCAGCCAAAACTGCCAGAAGAATTGTTCGGGATAAAAAGAAAAACCCACAGGTAACCTCAGGAGAAATACAGGCTGCTCTGGAAAAAGATGGTGTGGTTGTTTCAAGGAGCAGAATACAACGATACTTGAACAAAAATGAGCTGCATGGTTGAGTTGCCAGAAAGAAGCCTTTACTGCGCCAATGCCACAAAAAAGCCTGGTTACAATATGCCTGACAACACATTGACACACCTCACACCTTCTGGCACACTGTAATTTGGAGTGACGAGACCAAAATAGAGCTTTATGGTCACAACCATAAGCGCTATGTTTGGAGAGGGGTCCACAAGGCCTATAGTGAACAGAATACCATCCCCACTGTGAAGCATGGTGGTGGCTCACTAAAGTTTTGGGTGTGTGTGAGCTCTAATGGCACGGGGACTCTTGTGAAAATTGATGGCAAGATGAATGCAGCATGTTATCAGAAAATGCTAGCAGACAATTTGCATTCTTCTGCACGAAAGCTGTGCATGGGATGCTCTTGGACTTTCCAGCACAACAATGACCCTAAGCACAAGGCCAAGTTGACCCTCCAGTGGTTACAGCAGAAAAAGGTGAAGATTCTGGCGTGGCCATCACAGTCTCCTGACCTTAATATCATCAAGCCTCTCTGGGGAGATCTCAAACGTGCGATTCATGCAAGACGACCAAAGATTTTGCATGACCTGGAGACATTTTGCCAAGACGAATGGGCAGCTATACCACCAGCAAGAATTCGGGGCCTCACAGACAACTATTACAAAAGACGGCACGCTGTAATTGATGCTAAAGGGGGCAATACACAGTATTAAGAACTAAGGATATGCAGACTTTTGAAAAGGGTTCAGTTCATTTTTTTCTTTGTTGCCATGTTTTGTTTTATGATTGTGCCATTGTATTATGACCTACAGTTGAATGTGAATCCCAAAATAAATAAAATACATGTGTTTTTCCTGCTCACTCATGTTTTCTTTACAAATGATACATATTTTACCTATTCTCCAAGGGTATGCAAACTTTTGAGCACAACTGTAAGCTGCAGCTCAACAGACACTCCTCCAAGCACCAGAACCAGTCCAGAGACCTTGGTTTGAGAAATGCTCTCACTCAATTTTAACTGATCAAATTACTAATATAAGCACTGTTTGGGCCTAGATTTCAGAAGTCAGCCCTTATCATTTTGTTAACCAACTGGGAGAAATAAAGTGGGCGCTAAATAAAGTGGGCGCTTGACAAAAGGCCATACTGCAGTATAAGTATACTAGGAAGATGGCTTTGTCTGTGGCACTGAATTCTGGCTTGTAATTATCTGGCTTTCGTTGGTTGGAGGTAGTATTCTTTGAGAGATGGGGGTTACTGTGGAAACAGCTGACCTTTTTATACTCTTTTCTCTTGACTGCTTTGTGATGTAGCTTTGCTATGTGTGTGGAGCTTACAAGTGTGAAGTAACCTATTCACAAAACGTTTCAGTAATGTATTATTCTGACTTATTAAGCACTGACCAGTAGCGGAGTTAACCTTTCGAAAGCACACTTAGTCCCAGACTGATCAATGGTGCTTTTATCGTGAACTACGTCGGGGAGAGAGAGATTATCAAGGTATCAAATCCCATGTGCATTTAATAAAGCCCAAAAGCATCAACACTTAAATGACAACATGTCATTGTTCAAGGCCTTCAACATACAGGAGGTCAGAAGAATATAATATTACCCCCAAGATGTCAAGACTGCAGCAAGTGAGAATGTCTCGATTTTCTTTATTGAAGAAAAATGAGAACATCTATTACTATTTTGATGGATAATTTTCCAAAAGATAATTGATTAACCAACATGCATAGTTATCATGGCCGGTCAGTTATAAAACGACAGCTTTAAAGTAAGAAAAAAAGAATACAAGCAAACAATTGAACACTGAAGTTTAACAAGCAAGATATTTTTATGCATATTGGCTTGTGATTCAGATAAAACACAAAGTGATCTTCGAGTCCCTAAACCCTCTAATGATGTTTTTCCTCCTGATGCTTAGGGACCTATTACAGTGTATTATCTGATTTACCAAGCACCTACCTCTCTCCTCTGCAGCCAGACTCAGCCTCTAAGCTATCTCCGACAGGATAACATGAAATGAGTGTGTCAACCCCAGGCCACTCATCTGCCACAGACCCATCCCCTGATGGAAGAGATGATATAACCAAGAGCATGATGATATCTTTACCCTGATAACAGCCCGCACACTACAGTCTTTGCATTATAATCTGCGGGCATAAGAAACAGATGTAGATGGAGGTTAGGGCACAGCAGCAGAATCTATTGTCTTTTTAGTGTACAGAGATTTTTCTGAGTTCATGCAAAGCAACTGTTAGGCTGTATGTTTCTGTATAAAGGGGACCAATAACTTTTTATATCCAAGCCCCTATCACTGTGAATGTAGGTCTCTTTTGTGCTAATGCCAAAGGCACTGACACTTTTTCCCAGAGGGATACCCAGGTGTCACAGAAGCATTTGAACTTTACAGCTAATGTGATTGGTGCTTTGAGGCTTATTAACCAAAAGGGCAGAATGACAGACCTTTCATTCCTCTGGGAGAGCACCTTCAGGGAGAGCAGAGGACTGTGACCAGGTGATAATGATTCAGCTGGAAAAAACATACCTCTAAGTAATTGATAATACCTGGATTATTTGGGGAAATTATGAACAGATGATGAGCAGCAAATACAATGTAGACTACAGCATATTTGTAAATGATAAACTGGGTAGTATGTATCCTGGGTAGTATGTATCCTGGGTAGTATGTATCCTGGGTAGTATGTATCCTGGGTGGTATGTATCCTGGGTAGTATGTATCCTGGGTAGTATGTATCCTGGGTAGTATGTATCCTGGGTAGTATGTATCCTGGGTAGTATGTATCCTGGGTAGTATGTATCCTGGGTGGTATGTATCCTGGGT
>JACXGI010003371.1:0-18680 GCA_016801175.1 Esox masquinongy | reverse complement strand
AATGCATGCATCAATGAGCCTTTGCCGCCCCTGACCCGGTCACCGCTTTTCCTTCCTTGGACCACTTTTGATAGGTACTGACCACTGCAGACAAGGAACACCCCACAAGGGCTGCAGCTTTGGAGATTCTCTGACCCAGTTGTCTAGCCATCACAATTTGACCCTTGTCAAAATCACTCAGATCCTTATGCTTGCACATTTTTTCTGCTTCTAACACACCAACTTTGAGGACAGAATGTTCACTTGCTGCCTAATATATCCCACCCACTGACAGGTGCCATGATAACGAGATTATCAGTGTTATTCACTTAACCTGTCAGTGGTCATAATGTTGTGGCTGATCAGTGTATAGCATAAAATAAAACACACATCATTCATGTGTACATGCAATGCAGTGTACATGTCACACTTGAATATGACAACATATGGCAAAGGCTTGCTGCTAGAAAGCTCCTCAAAAAATGTAATGACAATGTCGATTTTGTCACCAGTGCTACATTTGACATTCATCAATGTGACCGTCACACTGGTTAACTGACACTCATGAAACACGATGCCAGACTCAACGCTATCAACTCATTACAAAGTCCCTTTTTTGGTAAATGATGAACCCCTCTCACCCTTCTGCACAATCCTTACCATCAGCTATTCCACTATTGTGATACATATCGTACTGATTTCTCCTACACTTCCTTTGGCCATCTTTCATTTCAAATCATCCCAACTTACTTCCTCAAAAACGAAACTATCCAACCTAAAATCCAGTCAAGCACAGCAGTTTAGTACCTTACTGCTGGCTCTGAAGCTATGCAGGGTGTGGTCTGTGGTGCATGTGATCTCCCGCTCAGGATCTCATACTGCTGGAAGTGATGGTGGAGGGCCAGCAGTGGGCACTGCTTTATAAGCAGTCTTTGACTACTTTTACACAACTGCTCCCGCACTGCAGCTATGACTCTTCGTTACACGGAGCAACACTGTCAGAGGAACTTAGCGGGAACGTCTTTGCTTAAGGAAAGATGGTATGAATCCAAGATCACTGCTTGTCTGCCTGGTGTCACTTTACAACAAAGTCATCAGAATGACAATCATGCAAGCAGGCAGTGACCTTGAGTTTTAAAAATGTCTTTGCATTAGATTTGTTTTAAATCAGTTAACTTTATTCCGCGTGTAAAAAAGACTCGAATAAAATACCGAGGGCCTGACCGTTTACCGTTGTGTTAAACTGCCACAGGTCCCGACTGTTAAGTTAAGTCTGGTACAATAGCTCCAACTGTTTTTGACTTAAAACAGAAAAAAGTTATGCCTTTAATCGACGTCTGTCTGCTTTCTCGTGACGTATTTTTTGTAAATGCCAGTGGAGGCATAGCTTATACTACTAGCTAAGAAACGAAAGTGAAACGGTAAACAAGCTACCAAATCCGAATGCAATATATTTTAGTGGTTGCTTCCAAAATAGGGAAAAGTTGCATCCTGCAGCAGTGAAATGGATGTGCTCACTTGAGAAGGATTTAAGCATCGTTGTAAGCGTCTTCTTTATTTCCACACGTAGTTTATACCCTGGCGAATGATCATGTCGTGTAGCGTTTTGCTGAGACATTTCCAGGCGTTTAGGTAATAGATGATACACCTGACTTGTTGTCAGCACCGTAGGCTACAACAAAATTATGATATTTAATCTTTCAAACTTCGACGTCTAGTTGAGTGCACGAGGTAAAGTTCGTTTTGTATTAGATATTCGATGGACATTTTGATTTCTCTTGCCAATAATCACTGAAGGGCGACTGGAACACTTTGCTAAGCATTTGGCATGGCTTTTTCAAACTTTTCTGGAGAAGTTTCATGCCAGGTGATCCTATTGACAGTCCACAATCTCCTTCTTAATGAAACCGGTCCTAGTGTACGTGTCTGTTACCCAAAATGTTGAGTATATGAAGGCCCCTTGGCCTTGCAGGTGTTTTGTAAAATTAGAATACCATGTACCCAATAACCAAAACAATCCTAGTGGCACCATATCACAAAGCTAGGGTATTTAGTCTTCCAAAGATACCATTTATATTTTGATATTTTTTAATACATTTCTATGAACATTGCGTTATTTTCATTATCTAAATCCTTGGTTCATTTGGTTTCTCTCGTCCACATAAGGGTGGCTTTAACACTTGGCTTTAACACTAAGCATTTGGCGTAGCTTTTTCATTCTCATCTGGAGAAGTATCATGCCAGGTGATCCTCCTGTCAGTCCACCGTCCCTTCCAAATAATGAAACCGGTCCTACATGTAGGCCTGACACCCAAAATATACACTGCGTCACAATTATTAGGCAAGTGAGTATTCTGATTGTATTACTATTTCTATGCACATTTTCCAACTCCAAACCATATAAACTTGAATGCTCATTGGATTGAATCATTATCAGATGATATGTATTGGTGTAATGAGGGAGGAAGGTGTGGCAACAGTGAATAACACCTTATATCAAGGTGTGCATAATTATTAGGCAGCTACATGACCTCAGGTAAAATGGGCCAAAAAAGATATAACTGACACTGAAAAGTCATAAATTGTAAAACGCCTTTCAGACGGATGCAACACTCTTGAAATAGCTAAACTATTGAGGCGTGACCACCGGACACTCAAACGTTTTGTTGCGAATAGTCAACTGGGGTGCAAAAAATGCATGGAGAAGAAAAGACGCAAATTAACTGCAAAAGACTTGAGAAGAATTAAACGTGAAGCTACCAGGAACTCATTATCCTCCAGTGCCATCATATTCCAGAACTGCAACCTACCAGGAGTGTCCAGAAGTACGAGGTGTCAAGTGCTCAGAGACATGGCCAAGGTCAAGAAGGCTGATAGAAGACCACCACTGAATAAGATTCACATGTTGAAGCGTATAGATTGGGCAAATAAATACCTGAAGACAGATTCCTCAAAGGTTTTATGGACAGATGAAATGAGAGTGACTCTTGATAGACCAGATGGATGGGCCTGTGGCCATCACTAATGGACACAGGGCACCACTTTGAGTCAGGCGCCAGCAAGGTGGAGGAGGGGTACTGGTATGGGCTGCTATCATTAAGGAAGAGGTAGTTGGACCTCTTCGGGTTGAAGATGGACTGAAACTCAACTCCCATACCTACTGCCAGTTTCTGGAAGATACTTTCCTCAAGCAGTGGTACAGGAAGAAGTCCTCAGCATTCAACCATGTTCTTTCATGTTCTTTATGCAGGACAATGCTCCATCACATCCATTCAAGTACTCCACTGCTTGGCTAGCAAGCAAGGGCCTCAAAGATGCCCGAATAATGACCTGACCCCCTTCCAAACCTGACTTAAATCCTATTGAGAACTTGTGGACCCTTCTCAAACGTGAGATTTACAGTCAGGGAAGACAATACACCTCCTTGAACAGCATTTGGGAGGTTGTGGTTGCTGCTTCAGTGAAACTTGATCGTGAACTGATCAAGAAACTGACAGACTGCATGGATGGAAGGCTCACGGCAGTTATTGAAAAGGGTGGCTATATCGGTCACTGAATATTTTTGAAAGGCCAGAAATGTTATTTAATTTTCATTTTGTGTTATTTCTTTCACTTACTCTAAAAATTGAGAATAAACAAGAGAGTTGGAGAAATTATTTTTGTAATTTAGTTGCCTAATAATTCTGCACACTAATTGATGCCTAATAATTGTGCACACTTATGTATTCCCCTGAGAAAGATCAAAACAAATTTTTCCTTTGTTAAACATTCAGGTTTGAGGTTCAATGATATTTTGGATTGACTGAGAGCTTTGGGTTTATTCAACAATAAAATAAATCTTGAGGAATACGATTTGCCTAATAATTCTGCACACAGTGTAAATATATGAAGGCCCCATGGCCCTGCTGTGTACCCAACCATCTAAACAATCTTATTGGCACCATATATTAGTATTATTATTTTTAATCAAATAACTCAATGTTCACAGAAATGTTACATAAAATGCTTGGTTTAATGGCCCATACAACATGTTGAGTGTATGAGGTAAACATTACAATTACTATAACAATATCAGATTTCATACCTGTCTATTATATCATCAGGTTAGTCAGTCTGATATGCTGATGGTCGTACTAGCATGCATGTGCAAATCCACGCACCAGCCCTGTCTTCACCTGTTTGGCTCTGAGTATCCTTTGTGGGGGGATTGGTGCTGCGTACCTCGTTCATGGCCTAGGGGGACTGTCATATATAATATTATGGTGTAATATTATTGTTGGTAGTATCATATACACAATAAGGTGATGGCAGTAGTTACCACAAAGGACCAGAACCTAAGGCCAAAACATTAATTGGACATTGCTGTGCATAGTTATCCAGTAAATGGTTGAACTAATACATGGTGTTTTCTGTCTGAATTTGTTTTATATTGGATATTCAGCGGACATTTTGGTTTCTCTTGTCACTATTTACAGAAGGTCAGTTGGAACGCTTTCCTAAGCATTTGGCGTAGCCTCTTCACACGATTCTGGAGAAGTATCAATCATAGAAGTAGTACCCAAAATGTAAGTATATGAAGGACCCTTAGCCCTGCTGTGGTTTTGTGAAGCGAGTATAACATGTACCCAATTATCAAACAATCTTAATTGCACTATACAACAAAGCTAGATTATTTAATCTTACATAGAAGCTTTTATATTTTTAAAATAACTCAATGATATTAAAAATGTATTATAGAAAATGAATGCACACTGATAATTCTTACGTCTAGTTAAGTGTGCAAGATAACTTTATTTTATATAATTGGCGTTTGGTAGAAATGTTGTTTTCTCTTGTCAATATTCACAGAAGAGCGGGTGGAACACTTTGCTAAGCATTTGGTGTAGCATCTACACAAATGTCTGGAGAGGTTTCATGCCCAATAATACTCCTGACAGTCAACAGTCACCTCAACATGAAATGGACAATTCCACGGTTCTCACGTCAGTTTGGCCTGTTGAAAAAAACGACGAGTACTTCTGCGAGTACGACTCGACATGGGGGGATCAAAGAGGAAACACTGTTCATAGAAGAAGCACCCAACGTGTACGTACATTAGCCAATGCACATCAGCCCTGTTCTGTGTTTCTATGAGTTTCAGATGTAGCCTACCCAATAATCTAAATAATCATATTGGTAGCATCCTTTCAAAGGCAGGATATTTAATCTTCCAAACTGTGGTACTATGAATTGGCAGTATACCACAAACGCCTAGGATGCCTTACTGCTATTGTAAACTGGTTACCAGTGCAATTAGAATAGTAAAAAGCAATGGAATTGTATACCTGTCCACAGCTATCAGCCAATTCAGGATTTGCATTGTTTTATAATTCTGAAAATAAATATTCCTAGTTTAGTATATAAGATAAAGGTAGTTTTAAATTGCATATTCAGAGAACATTCAATTTTTCTTATCAATAGCTGTTTAATCTTGTTCCCACACACTTGGCATAATTCACTGAAGGTTTGGTGGTGCACGCCATCAAACTTGGCTGTAATTAACCAATAAGAAAACTGAAAAATTCCATCGTCAAAAGACATTGTTTTTAATAGGTTTAGTCTACCGACCAATACTGCTCCATTTCATGCCATATGTTGATTTGTAAAAAAAAAAAGATTACCTGAATTTTGTTCACAACAACAAATTTTCATAAATGGGATAGACAAGTGTCAAAACACAGTCACCAAGTGGCCAGAGTGCACACATTTTAATGCCAGGTGTTACTGGGTTTCTTTGTTTTACAAAGTGAATTTCTTTCCAGTCATACAGGTTTAACATATTCAGAAATGCAGCAAGAGATATGCAAAAGTATCAACATGATTATCCAGTAAGTCATTATTCTCTTAATAATAACAATTATTTTCTTAAACACTATATACTTATTGTATCCACCTCGTATTGATGTATACAGGCTGTATTATCACATTAGAGTACTACTGCAGATTGTCACACATAGACTGGAAGCAGTAGATCTTACCAAGTCTTAACAGTTTATCAAATTTTCACAGGAGCGTATAATGAACAATTGCTCCAGCATTCAAGTAAGAAAGCTCTTGATTGTTTATGTAACATTTGAGAAAACATAATTATTTGATTAAGAATTTCACTGCTTAAATTACCCCGTTATTCTGTTTAAATACTGTACAAGTATCTGCAGAATGTCTCCTCTATTACATTGCATCTTCTTTCTAGGATATGCCTAATTTACAGTTCTACCTTGGACAGAGGACCTCTTCCCCCGATGGTAAACTATGCTGTTTATTAAATGTTGTGTAGATGACAAGACTACAAGACATTTCTACCTGTAACTTTTGCTCTGATTAGGTGTCTCCGTTGATGACTTTCACAACAAATGGCGAGGGGATTATTCAAAACTGGAAAGAGTCCACTCATACATCCAGTGGTAAGTTTCCTGTTTCAGATTTTATATTGGCTTTTAATTAATGTAATTATTTTTATTATTCAGGGATTGCGTGGGTTTGTTGTAATATTTTAGGTAAAGGATCAGTTTACAGAAAATTATTGTTTTTGTATGTCCAGAATAAAACCCTTGTCCTGATCAGAGGATAACAGTGTCTTCCAACAGTTACCCATAATCATCAACATGACTAAGGGTATCTGTTTAGTTTATTGACATACAGTGTGTATATATACACAACGCTGACTAAATGGTGGAAGTGGAAAGTCTCAAACCCTCTTCTGTCTCCAATGTCCTCAGTACATGTAGTGCAATAAGACCACTAAGGATCTGTGGATTTGAAGAAACTGTATTGAAATCACCATGATTAACTGTGAACTCATTTTCCATTTTGGTTTAAATGTGTTTACCATAACACCACTGAGGAAAAACAACCAACCTCTTTTCTACAAATATAAGATGTTAATTTGATTATTTTGTTACAGGAACAATTGCATTTCAGGAATTGTTAAACATGTAGTGTTTTTGAGGTTTAAAAAGGCCTGTGACGATATGCACTTTGAAATGTCAAAATAGATTTTTCCTTATGAACAGAGTTGCACTGGTTGTCTGGCATTTCTGACAAATCCCCAGAGAAAACTGGTCATTATCTGGCAAATAAACAGGCATTAAAGGGGGGGGAATTCCCAGTAAGGACTCTTTAAGGACAAAATTGGGCTGGTGTTTTAGAATTGCAAGGACCAATTTCTGGTTGTAATCTTCACCTGCTTAGAAGGAATGTATTTTTTAAGTAGAGTTACTCAAAATATATATTTTAAAAATAGCTTAATTAGCATAACTATGTATTAATAAAGTAGAAATGCTTCAGTAAAAATCTCAGGCATTCCATTTGTTGTTTTGTTTCGTTTTTTTTGTATTTGAAACATTAACTTAAAACATTAACTGCAGATGTCTTCAGGTCCTTCATGCATGTATTTATGCTAGTAGTACAGTAAAAATATTACATATGGCCCCTTTCAACTACAACATTTTATTTAGGTTGTTCCCTCTTCAAGAACCAGGAATGAATTCCCAAGCCAAGGAACTAACCAAGATGGAAATTAAGGTACTCTTATAACTTTGTCTGAGAAGGAAAATGTTGTCTACACACAGTGTTGTATTTATGTACTATGCCATGACATTTCTACACTCTGCTATTTTTGTTGCTGAAAGTTTAGATCTCGAAGTAAAACCTAATTCTAAATGAACAAATAACACAACATTAGTATAGCATTTCTTTGCCTGTAATAATTTTATTGAGCCCTGGTGGACAAAACAACAGGCAAAACATATTTATGGATATGTCCTATTTTTCCTGAGGATAAAAACGAAAATACAGACATATTTTGCATCGCAAAAACACCCGATAAAAGAAAAACAAAGTAGAAGGCCCTGACCCATCCCTCCCTCCCTTTATGAATTTCCCAAAATGATAAATAGTGGATCTGGTTCAATTGGGACAAATATGACATTTGTGAGTATCTCAAAGATTCCAGACCAGGATCAAAGGATAGGGCACCGGTCAAAACTGTGGAGCAGCATGTCCTCTGCAGCATGACAGTCATCACTTAGGGCTACATTATGATAATTTTTTCTAAACGTATCCAAGGCTCAATGCTAGATTTTGTTTGTGTAAACTCAGATATGAATTGCTCAAGACGAGGTTGCGTGCACCACATTTTCGATCGAGCCCTGCCAGAGGTTTCCAAGTGTGAAGACAATCCTGATGGAACTGTGTCAAGTTTCTATGCTGTGCACACAAATATCACTTAATTTTTCCTGTGGTTGACGCACACAAACCTGCTTGGTACGTCTCAAACATGTCAATGTAATTTACAACACTAAGGAAATTATGCAAACTAAGAAGTTTTAATCTCTCTCGCAATGTAAATAAGCCCATAGAACTTCAGTTCTAACAGTTTTGTTTTTTATTTCTTTTTATTTGTTTTTTACTGGGGTAGCATACTGGATTTCAATAAGTGAACTAATTATCACTCCCATGATAACCGGAGTCAAATGAGCCAGTTCAAGGCTATAATATAAATCTGAAACATCTGCAGGTATCAAACGATACATTTGAGAACCACTGATATAGAGTAGAGGTGTCCGGGGAGGTTTCAGTAATATAAAAACATTTCTGGAGTTAACTGAACAGGTATTGATGTATCGCTGCAAGTCTTATGGAGGTTTCAGTGCCTAGTTCCTCCTCCCATCATGCCTTTAAATTGTAGCTGACTTTTAGAAAGAAACATGAGCCCTGTTTTCCACATTAATGACCCCATATCAAAGGTCAAGTGTGGTGGTGGTAGTAGCATGTTTTGGTGATGCTTTGCATTCATACCCACCATCATTGCAGAAACAATCAATTCTGCTCTGTATCAGAGAATTCTAAAAGAGGATGACAGCTGATCCACTTGTGAAGTGAATCTGAAGCACACCTGGGTCATGCAGCAAGACAGTAACATTAAACAAAACAGCAAGTCTAGGTTAAAATGTCTGAAAAATAATACATTACATAAAATTTGCAATTAATGGTAAAATCCTACAAATGTTTCTTGGTTAAAGCGGTTCTGTATTGAAGAGAGGGACAAAATCAGAAGCAATGTAAGACTGATCCACAAGCATGAGACAATTGGATTTTTGAGTCATTGCCCCTTAACTGGTAGAGCGCAATCACATTTTCACAGGGGTGATTGTGTGTTGCATAAGTTTGTTAATTAAATACATGAAAAAAAGAGAAGTCATGCTTTATTTGTTCAATCACTTTTTCACAGCTCTGTATTTTATGTCTATTAATTAGCGGACAAGTAAATGATTGAAACTGTGTTCATAATTGTTTTGATTCCTCAATAAATCTATTTCTATCTCAGGCTTTCCTCTGTAATGACAAAGCCAAACATAGGCTGCTGAAGTCCTATAAGCTCATGTTGGACTTCTATGGCATAAAGCTGTCAAATGACTCAACCGGAGATGTGGAAACTGCAGAAAACTGGCGTGAGCGATTTAAGAACCTGGACAGGTTAGCAATTTATACATTTGGAACATTGAACAGCAAACACCACACCCTAATGCTACCCCCTTACACCCTTTAAGCTGTGAATTTCAAAACATGTTGCTTGTCCAACACAGTCTTGTTGGCAATTTGAAAAGTTGACACATTTTAATTAACACATCTGCAGTGCTGAATGGTGGTAGGGGGGGTATATATATTTGTAATTGTTTTAACAGTGACAAGGAACTGAATGTTAGACAAAGAGGCCAGTACCCAGGACTGCCCTTATTATCCACTTTCATTGAACCTTCAACATTTTACAACTCCAAGTAGGGCTCACATGCTCTTTTTTTTAGATTCTGGTAGTTAATATCATCTCAATGGTGAACCATTTATTCAAATGATAAGCTATCACACAATTTCTATGTGAAGACAATAATGGATGGTTCTTTTGTAACCTTGGTTTTGTGTGTTTATACATGTGGCATTTTTTAAAGCAATTTCTATCTCTGGAATGACTGAATGGTTCACCAGAGATTTTTGTACCTATTCAACATATCAAAGCATGTTAACCATCAGAGTTGTTGAAGTCTTATCAGGGTCTTATCAGGGTCCATGGTGTCTGGAGCATGAGCTCTGTTTTTAGTCACATTACAAAACCGAATAAAGGTTTTGCTTTACTTACATTCGCTACTTTGACAACTTTATCAACAAGTATCTTTTTCTTGTTTTAACATATTTCCCAATATGTTACACAAAAACTTAGGCCATGTGAAATATTCTGCTTCAGTTATTTAAATATGAAACCAGAAGAGTTCTTCCTCTACCACAAAACAACTCTAAAGTATTGTGTCAGATTAGTGCCAAATGTGGCACGTGTAGAGAATGCATGCAGAGCTCTTGACTCAGGAGCAGAGGTCCATTGACAGGCACTCATCAACCACATTTGGTAAGGCAGTGTTATCCTGAAATTATGTTGCTGATGTTATTTTGTTAATTGCAGAAACTCACACAACAACCTTCGCATCACCCGCATCCTGAAGTGCCTGGGCACCCTGGGTTTCCCCCACTACCAGGCCCCACTGGTGAAGTTCTTCCTGGAGCAGACACTGGTCAAGGGCAGGCTGGACAGTGTGAAGGAAAGTGCACTCAACTACTTCATCTTTGCTGTCCTTGATAAGCAAGAGCGAAGGAAATTAGTGAAGTATGCCTACCAGCACTATGAGCCCAAACATGAGTTTGTGTGGTGTCCCAAGACAATTCAGAGTATGTTTGAGGAGGAGTGATTCTCAGGTGATGACACAACAGCTATGAAACAGGGGTATATGTACATTGCACATGGTAACATGCCCATGAATAAGATTAGAACGGCAGGTGAGGCCAGTGACTTAATGCAGTTGGATCAGCAAAGTAGCAGTGGGGGATTGACAGAGGTATCAATACCTCAGAATAACATGCCAAGTCAGTGGGGCCATGACACAGGGTCCAGACAGGGCTCCAAGACAAAAAATGGAGGGGATCAAAACACCCGTAATGATTCAGCACCTGAGCATCTGCCAATTAGTCAAAATAGTACTTCTCATTCCAGTTATGGAGCTTTTGCAATTAGTAACTCAATAGCTACCACTGACCCTACCACTAAGGCACCTAGCAGTGATCAGAGAAAGAGAATTGCAGTCAAGAGAGAAGAGGGCCCACCTATCAAATGTAGAAGAGATTCAGAGGAAGATAATCATTCTCATTATCTCAACAATTAAGAAATAACAATGACGTTACAGATGAGCTAAAAGATAGCAAATGAGTAGACATTCGAAAGAAAAGAGAAAACCAATATGTGCGTTTGGTAGCTACAGGTGAGAAAGACAGTGGAGATAATGTGGGAGAGCCCAACACAGCCACTAATGATTACAACAGAGGCACTTAGAGATCAAAAGCATTGATGTTTCAGGAGGTAATGAGGTGCCACCAGCCCGGCAAAAATAAAGATACCTCATGGAAATATTTTAAACCGATTAACGTTTCTTATGAACTTTATTTCCACCATAAATAGCATCTATGGACTGTATGGATTCAGCCACTGGCCGTTTACAAGCCAGTAATACTTTGTATCTTACTGACAATAGTCATAAGAATTGAGCAATTGCTACCGAGACTGAAGACGGACTTTACACTGCCAAAGCTATTTTTATTTCATGGCACAAAAACATTTGTTTTTCTTTTATACATGAATGACATTAATGCAATATATATCAATATAGGTGACAACTGACTTTCTTGTGAAGACAGGAGAATCGTGGAAACCGCTTCTTTTAGTGCGCAAGGTCTTGAGGTCTATATTACCCCAAAAAGTATGCACGTATGCATACTTCGAAAATCCGAGAGAAATAGTAGACCATCTAAGAACTTTTGGCATACTATATTTAGCGTGCGATGGTTTGGGACATACTTATCTTCTCACATACTAATCTGGCATACAATAGTGTATTGTATGCATGTATGCAATTTGAGATTCAGTCATGGACTTTGAACTACCAATCACAATCAAAATGAGGTTCAAGTGTGTTGCAGGTTGTTGGAGAGGGTGATGCACTGCTCTGTCTTCCTCAATTGGGAGAACAAATTGTCACTCATGGGTTTTTAATCTCAACCAATTATCTGTGTGCCAGGTGGGACTTCTCATGAGGAAGAGTTCACCTGGTTGATGTGACTGTTGTTCAGCAGTGTATTGTTATCCACAATTGCTTCAAATAGAAATGTTATAGTACTATATTTTAGGGTTTTCAAAAGTAATTTGACAAGACACAAATCGGTGCAATGATCAGGTCATTTAGTTTTATAATTACTATATGATTGTTTCCAATCTTTCATACAGTTTTTACTACTTACAGTATTTGAAATGCCTTTATAAAGGCACTATAGTGTCTAACCATTTGTACCATCAGATGTGCCTAAATGTGTTCATCCATGACAATTGCAAATACAATTATTTACAAACGTATAATCTGTGTTTGCTGTGTTTTTTTTTATCATGTCTAAACAGTAACTAATGGAAATACTGAATCCAGTAAACAAAGATTTAGTCTTAAAATATGTTTAATTGCCCAATAATAAACAAAATCAAGATGTTTCAATTACAACTTTTGACTGCAAGATTTATATACATACAGTACATCCATGAAATGCTGAACATACAAGCACAAACTGTCCCATTAATTCAGTCTGTAGCGATCAATGTTTACGTAGTCACATTATCCATTCTCAATTTGGCTTTTAATTCCTCTACTTCCTCTACTAAAATGCTATTTTACAAGGTGAGGTAGTTACTCTGTTACTTTGAGGTGATTCTTAGCCAAGGTACATTGCCAGGGGATAGAGATGCACCAGGGCTTCCATGAGGAACATTTCTTGCTGGACGATGTGATCAGCAGCGTTTAATTTCATTTTAGATACGTAACAGACACAGCCTGCAACACTTAACTAATTAAAATGGTATGTTTTTTCCAAATGTTAGCCAAGATGTTCATACAATAAAATAAGGTGAAAAGTGATGTTTTTACAACATAACAGTTTTGACTGGAGAGCAAAACGGAGAAATACACAAATCCACATTATGGCCTACACAGTAATACAGGGGGAGGTCCTCTGTAGGAGGGGCATGGGGGTGGAGCCTGGTTGTCGTTGTACATGTGTGCAGGTGGTGTCTGACCCTGCTGATGGTCCATGCCCTGCTTGTAAGACCCAACACTGTTACTGTTGTACTGATCTATAGGGCCTCTTGGTGGGTCAATCATGGGGACTTGGGGGCCATGGCCCACAAAATGAGAAGGACCCCTGGGGCCGTGGGTCCTCGGTTGTCATATGTGTCGTTTCCACTGGTGCCAAACACTGGTGTTTTACCCTAAAGTCCAGAACTGTTTCTGTTTCCACTGACACGGGCCAGAGCTAGTCGGCCACTAGACCATGGCCGAGTGGCCTGGCTCTGACTTGGTGCCAAGTCCCGGACTTTAGGACGTAGGGCGGGGTTTGCTAAGACGTAGACTGCAGAACGTATACAACACAAAATGACCTCAATTCTCTTAAATCCTTGTATTAAAGGTAGATAGTTTTGACAAACTACGTAAACTAAATAATGAATACACTGGCTTACAGTTTCAGTGTCACAAGTGTAGGTGGAGAAGGAGCCAGTCGCGGGAGTTTGAGGAAGAAATTAGTTTTATTACTCAAGTTCAAACGCCGTTTTATAAACAAACTGAGCATGGCGTTATTGTTTATTTTATTTCACTACCAGAAAAATCTCACCTTTTATTCTTCATAACTGGAAAACCAAATTGCGTTGATAGTTTACTCCTCCCTCCCCACCTGAGCCCCTCCTTAAGTCCTTGGTACCAAATGTATAGTCGAAACAGGAAAGTCTAGTGCTAACATTAGCATTAATCACCGGTGTAGCCCTTGTACCGGGGTAAAGCACCAGTGAAAATGTGACAATAGTGGAATTATTCAAATTTAGCACACAGTGGCAGGCCACCGCTTCATTCACTCAAGCATTTTTCACTGGAGTTCAGTACAGTAGATGATAGAAATATAGCCTTAAAAACACTGGGCTGAGACTAACATCTAAGACAGCACCAACCTGTGATGAACAACATCCTTTATTTCAGACAGAAGTGTGTTACAAGTTAATACACACAAAGTGTACTCCGAGGTCACTGGAAACATGAGTGGCGAATAGAGCCCAAGGCCGGTAGTGTCTGTGCTGTACCCTCACAGACGTGCCTGCCATCCAGACACCAGAGGCATCATGTTCGGATGTTGCCTAGAGACATAATGTAGCGTTGAATTTGTTCATGTCTGCAGCTGGTTGCTTTGGCATATTACATGAACACTGGTGAAACCACCGGGGTGGTAAAGGGGTGGTAGCTGCCACCGTAGAAAAATGTCTTGCCTCCCCACTCGCCACCCGAGTTGTCAGGAGTGTCTGCTATAATATATTCAGATTTAATTTTATTGAATTGTGTTGTATTATATTTTTTCTACTTATGTTTTTTATCTCTATGGTAACCCGTTCCAATATGTTTAAGTCCCCACTTCCCCATATAATGGTTGAGTACCGGAGTCCGCCTGCTGCTGTCACCGTGCTGCTCCCCCTCCCTTCCAGTGCGGACACCAGGCATTGGTCCATGATACTCTAACGATGCACATCCACTGTTCCGGCGTGACTTTGCCTGCAAACGTGCTGCCTTGCCCCAGATGGCTGCTTATGGGCGTATCCGCTATGGCTGTTTGTTTTTCGGTAGGGGAGGGCTGTGTTGACATGCCTTCATGAACTTTTTTTAATTTAACATGAAACCAACCAAAATTATTTTTCTCACTCATGGGCAAAATAAAAACACGTTATAATGAGCACTATGCTAGCAGACAACATATTTCTATGGTGCTGCCATATAAAACAAACAGCTCAATGCTAAATAAACACAGCCCATTTAACAACAAATAGCTAACTCATAAAACTGACCTGAGTCACCAACAGTCTCCACCATCCTCCAATCCTTATTGCGCTTGTCCCCCACTATAATTTGCTTTTCCTCCAGTTAGTAGCAGAACGTTTCACATGGAGCAAAAATATTTCACATGTGCCGTTGCAGTACAATGATGGACCCACAAGGAAGACCATCTCTTGTTTATGGAAGACTCTACTTCCATTGGATAAACACCTTGCATTAGCCGGATTCATTAGCATAATATTGACCAACCGTGCACGTCCACTGTTCCGGCGCGAATTCGCCTGCAAACGCGCCGCCTTGCCCCAGACGGCTGCTTATAGACAGCTGAATTGTATCCGTCTGAGGCAGTGGGCGTGCCGGAATAGTGGACGTGCACCGTAATGCTGCCATAGACTGTAAAACAATATGGACGTAGTAACCGTGACGTCACCCATAGGTGCCTGAAGACGCGTCTTGAAGCTCATTTTTGGCAGAGATGGCCATCGCCATCTTCGCAGCGCATCACTCGGCCCAACTCCCTGATAACCAAAAATGGGCAAAGAGGTGGGGTATGGATGCAGCTGAGGTGCCTGGTTGTTGAAACAACACCTACCTAGCAACATTACCAAGTTAGCAAAGGCTAAGAAGCTAGGCTAAATGCTACCAGTATGCTACTCTGCGTTGCTAGCGGTTGCTAGCCGGCGGTTGGTAGCCCGTCACCGTAACGTTACCAGCTTACCCTTGAGGTAAGTTAGACGATAGACTGTAACAAATAGGTCGAGCCTTGCAGATTAGATATTAGATTTTCACACAACTTTAGTTATGAGCATAGACTGTATGGTTACGAGTCGTTTATTTTGATGTTCAAATTTTGTCAAAATCTATTTTTTTTTTTTCAAATTCAATTGGTAATTTGTCATTTGCAATAACAAGTTATGGCAATGAAATGCTTGGTATTCCTACTCACAACAGTGCAGATAAAGTTAAAAAGTAACACCAGTCATAATTTAAAAATAAAGGAGAACACAATATATCAATAATAACACTATACAAAAACACAAATCAATAATAATAATAACTATACAACTGTGGTGCAATGTAAAAGTGACAGGTGTGCATGATAAAATTGGCAAATGTGCATGATATAAAGTGATAGGTGTGCATGGACTATGGATGGAGGGGAAGAGGGGTTCCCGAGTTGAGCAGCCTTACAGCCTGAGGAAAGAAGCTGTCCCATAGCCTGTTTGTTTTGGACTGAATACTCCCGTAACTTCTGCCTGACGGCAGCTTGGTAAACAGTCCATGGCATGGGTGGCTGGGATCTATGATGATCCGTTTGCTCCTCTTCCTACATCTCTCTGTGTAGAGATCCTGCAAGGATGGCAGGTCAGACCTTGTGATGAGCTCTGCTGTTTTAATCACCCTCTGAAGTGCTTTGCTGTCGAGGGCGGTGCAGCTACCATACTAGGCAGTGACACAGCTGGTCAGGATACTCCCAATAGTGCATCTGTAGAAGTTGGTGAGTATCCTGGAATCCATGCCAAATCTCCTTAATTGGTGTAGGAAGAAGAGCCGTTTCCTGGCTTCCTTCACCAATATGTTAGTGATGAGACCAGGTCAAGTCATCGCTGATGTTGACACCAAGGAACCGGATGTTGTGAACCCTCTCTACTGCAGACCCATTGATGTGTAGGGGGGCGTGGTCTCCCTGCCGCTGCTTCCTGTGATGAACAATCATCTTCGTTTTGCTGATATTGAGCTGGAGGTTGTTATCCTGACACCACGAAGTCAGCGATCTTACCTCGTCTCTATAGGCTGACTCGTCGTTATCAGAGATCAGGCCTATGATGGTGGTGTCGTCAGCAAACTTAATGATGGTGTTGGAGACGTGAGTTGCCAGGCAGTCGTGGGTGAAGAGAGTACAGGAGCGGGCTCAGCACACAGCCCTGGGGGGAACAAGTACTGAGAGTCAGTGAGGAGGAGGTGGGGTTGCCCATCCTCACCACCTGGGGTCTGCCTGTCAGGAAGTTCAGGATACATCTGCACATAGCGGGGTCGAGACCCAGATCCCTGAGCTTAACCTCCAGCTTGTGGGGCACAATGGTGTTGAAGGTTGAGCTATAGTCAATGAACAGCATTCTCACATATGTGTTCCTTTTGTCCAGATGAGAGAGTGCAGAGTGGAGGGACAGAGCGATGGCATCCTCTGTGGATCTGTTTTGTCTGTAGGCAAACTGTAGCGGGTCAAGTGTTGCAGGCATGGAGTCTGTGATGTGTTTTAACTAGCAGCTCAAAGCACTTCATGATGATAGGTACTACAGGGCGGTAGTCATTCATACAGAGGACTTTCTGCTTTTTTGGCACAGGAACAATGATGGACTTCTTGAAACAGGTGGGGACCACTGACTGACATAGCGATAGGTTGAAGATATCAGTGATTTTTTTACAACTCATCCGTTTAAATTATGTCACTTGATAATTACGTTATTTGTCAGTGACTGGAGTTAGCTGAGGCGATTGCAGAAAGGACAAACTGCTACGAGTGACATGAGGGACAGCGCCAGCACCACACCTGTCACTCAATAGGCCACAACCCCTAATCATAAGACTTAATATAATTTAAACGGATGAGTTATAAAAAGAAATCACCGCCCCCACAGTTGTCAAAAAGGGTGAAATAAGCAATATACACCAAAACAATTTTTTGAACCAGGCTGTAAACATGTTTATTTCTGCAGTAAAGTTGGGCATTTTGCCATAGAGATCTATGGAGATTGCTCCGTTTTGCAGCCAGCCTCAAGTGGCCATTCGATGAATTGCAGGTAAGCTTCATTTTTCAGCCTTGGAGTTTGCCCCTTGAATGCTATGTGCACACTGTCAGCTGGCTCAACTCGCAAATCGCTCAATTTCTGGCGAGCTGTCGCACACTGCCCACTCGGCTGGGGCTTATTTTCCCTAATTTATGCCAGCGACAACCAGTGAAACAGTATAGGGGAAACATCTGTCCCTGCAAATATTAATCAGTATTTAGTATTTGCGTGACTCCACTACTAAAAACGTATTACAACGATTCCAAGTGAATTATTTGTCAATGTTCTAATACCAATTTACTTATTTTACGTCATGCATGTATCACTCCCGTGATCCCAACGATTTCTGAAAACTTCCATGCATCCATTTTTAGAATTCTATCTCTGTATCATAAGAGAAGCATCATAAATAATGGGGGAAACCGGACACCGCAATTATAAGTTATATGTCGTGGAGCTCCGCCCCCTAGAGGGGCTTTAGCTCCTAGTGGTTTACCCTGGCCGCGTCCGCGGCCGTACTGAAAACTCATTATGCAAGATGCGTCAGCCAATCAGGGCACGCCTGCCCCTATATATGACCCGTGAGCCCAGAGAACATCATCCCTTTTTATTCAGTAAACGCTTGCTGAGTGCTATACTGATTACTTCAGCCTGAGAATTTTTGCCGTCGACATTCTTTAGCTCGACGTCTCAACATGAAGAAGTTTTTCGCAGCCGCTTGCTGTTGCGCCAACCTGTCTGCAGACCAGGACTCACATCGCGCGTGTGTTTCCTGCCTGGGACCGGCTCACGCTCGTGAGGGTCTCACAGACCCCCCGGCTTGCTCCTCCTGTGCTACTTTGTCCCTCTCTACACGTGTAGAGAGGGCGAACTACTTTGAACAGGAGGTGGACGTCTCCGCCGTCTTGGATCCCAGCGACGA